>JAAAWM010011895.1:0-120501 GCA_036873465.1 Thinopyrum obtusiflorum
TGGAGCTTGAGTACCCTACAGGTGAAGGGGAGATTCTTCTGGAAAATGCCTTAAGGAGTACCCGTCTATGGAGAAAGGAGAACATCAAGCTTCCAAACTGGACGCCGCCTCAGCAGACTCAGCCGGATGAGGCCCCTCAGCAGACTCCTCACAGTCCAGCTCAGCCATCTCAACTGCCCGAGTCATCTCCGACGCATGAGCTGTCTCTGCCGCCTCAGCCGTCTCCGGCGGAGGAGGCCCCTCAGCAGAGTCCTCTTCCGCCTCAGCTGTCTTCGACGCGTCAGCGGACTCCACCTCCTCGCTACCCCATGGATAGTATCACGGAGAATGAACATTGTGTGCTAATGGCGAAATGCCATAATCTGACCTTGAAGGTGGCGGTCGGCTCTGTCTTACCTCCTCGAGCTAAGGGAACTTTCCATTGCTGTCTGATTCCACATGGCTTTGCTATTGTCGGGGTGGATGAAATAATGTAGGGACTTGAGGGGCTGGAGCTTGAGTACCCTATAGGTGAAGGGGAGATTCTTCTGAAAAATGCCTTAAGGAGTACCCGTCTATGGAGAAAGGAGAACATCAAGCTTCCAAACTGGACACTGCCTCAGCAGACTCAGCCGGATGAGGCCCCTCAGCAGACTCGTCATAGTCCAGCTCAGCCGTCTCAACTGCCTGAGTCGTCTCTGGCGCGTGAGCTATCTCCGCCGCCTCAGCCGTCTCCGGCGGAGGAGGCCCCTCAGCAGAGTCCTCTTCCGCCTCAGCTGTCTCCGGCGCGTCAGCGGACTCCGCCTCCTCCTCCACCTTCTCTGGCGCACCAGCGGACTCCGCCTCCTCCGGCGCGTCAGCAGACTCTGCCGCCTCAGCAATGGCAGAAGAGAGCCACCACCGCTCCGGCGGCTAGCAGTACAAAAGGCGGGAAGAAATTCAAAGCTGGTCCAAGCCTCAGGGCTCCTCCAAAGTTATCATATGAGAGGACTGACGAGGAAAACAAGGACATCGTGGATGCCGAAGTGCAGGCCCATTTTGAACAAAAACGTCCACCTCCGAAGGAAATAATATATCTGGTGAAAGCGAAGCGCACTCTGGATGCCCTTAAGTGACCACTACTACCTCCGCCGCAATCTAACTGTGACCGCTGTATTGAAAAGACATATGATTAAGCGCGGCGGTCGGGAAGTACTACCAGTGCTGCAAGACGAAGGGGGGGGGGGGGGGGGGGGGGGGGGGGGGGGGGGGGGGGGGGGGGGGGGGGGGGGGGGGGGGGGGGGGGGGGGGGGGGGGGGGGGGGGGGAGGCAAAGCAATCATGCCCCCCCGCTCAAGGTGTCTAGCGATATCGTCGCTAATCATCCAGGGCTAGTGCCCGGTACCAATCTTGGTGATTACCTGAGCGATGATGTAGAGTTTGAAACATTAGAGGTAGTAGAGATCTTTAGATACAGGTACGGGAAGCGTCTCATCAAACCTGATCATCCTCCTCTAACAATGATGATGTGAAGATTGCATGAATGGTACATGGATACCTGCAGGAAGTCTGGGAAGGACAGTATGATGGTGAGAATTAAAGAAGTGCACGACTTCATTGGAGTCGACCTGATGCCTGTTGAATTTGTGGAGTTATTTCAGTTATTCAATCAAGACGCCCTCGACAAACAACTCATGACCTGCTACTGTCTGTAAGTATTAATCAAGGTAGTGCAGGAAGGGACGTTCATTCCCGTTAGAGAGAAGGACGAGCTGACAGAGGCCCTCGGGAATCCTGAGCACCCTGGACGAACACGAGGCACACCAGGCTCCGTTCCGTGGGTGCATGGGTTTCCCGACAGCGATGGTTACAGAAGCCGAGAGAGAAAGAGGAAAGCGAAAGCAAGCGAAATGCAGAAGATCAATGCAAGAATAGCAAAGCTAGAGGAACTTGAGAGCCAGCGGGCTACCAGCCAACCATCTCAGCGGCACGAAGATCCTTGCTTCGACGCTGCCCCAAAAGCTACCCCACCATCTCAGCGGAGAAGCAGTGTGGCTTCCACAGAGCTCATTCAGCCTGATTTCACGGCTCCTCGCTACCCCGTGGATAGTTTCACAGAGGCTGAACATTGCGAGCTAATGACGAAATGCCAGAACCTGACCTTGAAGGCGGCGGTCGGCTCTGTTGTACCTCCTCAAGCTGAGGGAACTTTTCATTGCCGTCCGATTCCACACGGCTATGCTGTTGTAATGGTGGATGAAATAATGGAGGGATTTGAGGAGCTGGAGCTTGACTACCCTACAGGTGAAGGGGAGATTCATCTGGTAAATGCTTTAAGGAGTAGCTATCTATGGAGAAAGGAGTACATCAAGCTTCCAAACTGGACGCCTCCTCCTCCTCCTCCTCCGGTGAGTCAGGGCACTCCGCCTCCTCCTCCACCGCGTCAGGGAACTCCGCCGCGTCAGGGCACTCTGCCTCATCAGGGCACTCTGCCTCCTCCTCCGGCGCGTCAGGGCACTCCGCCTCGTTAGGGCACTCGGCCGAGTCAGGGCACTCCGCCTCCTCCTCCGGCGTGTCAGGGTAGTACTACGCCTCCTCCTCCGCCTCCTCCGATGCATCAGGGTAGTACTGCACCTCCTCCTCCGCCTCCTCTAGCGTGTCAGTGGACTTCACCGTGTTAGCAATGGCGGAAGAGAGACGCTGCCGCTCCGGCGGCTAGCAGTACAGGAGATGGGAAGAAATACAAATTTGGTCCAAGCTTGAAGCCTCTTCCAAAGTTACCATATGAGAGGACTGACGAGGAAAACGCAGACATCTCTGCTGCCGAAGTGAGGGCCCATTTTGAACAGAAACCTCCACCTCTGAAGGAAACGGTAGATCCGGTGAAAGTGAAGCGTACTCTGGATGCCCTGAAGCGACCACCACCACCTCCGCCGGATTCCAACTATGTCCGCTGTATTAAAAAGACATATGAAGATGCGTGGCGGTCAGGAAGTACTTCCAGTGATGCAAGATTAGCAGAACGAAGAAGTGGGAAAACATTTCCCCAGCTCGGCGAACAGGCAAAGCAATCATGCCCCCCGCTCAAGGTGTCTAGCGATATCGTCGCTAATCATCCAGGGCTAGTGCGGGGGGGGGGGGGGGGGGGGGGGGGGGGGGGGGGGGGGGGGGGGGGGGGGGGGGGGGGGGGGGGGGGGGGGGGGGGGGGGGGGGGGGGGGGGGGGGGGGGGGGGGGGGGGGGGGGGGGGGGGGGGGGGGGGGGGGGGGGGGGGGGGGGGGGGGGGGGGGGGGGGGGGGGGGGGGGGGGGGGGGGGGGGGGGGGGGGGGGGGGGGGGGGGGGGGGGGGGGGGGGGGGGGGGGGGGGGGGGGGGGGGGGGGGGGGGGGGGGGGGGGGGGGGGGGGGGGGGGGGGGGGGGGGGGGGGGGGGGGGGGGGGGGGGGGGGGGGGGGGGGGGGGGGGGGGGGGGGGGGGGGGGGGGGGGGGGGGGGGGGGGGGGGGGGGGGGGGGGGGGGGGGGGGGGGGGGGGGGGGGGGGGGGGGGGGGGGGGGGGGGGGGGGGGGGGGGGGGGGGGGGGGGGGGGGGGGGGGGGGGGGGGGGGGGGGGGGGGGGGGGGGGGGGGGGGGGGGGGGGGGGGGGGGGGGGGGGGGGGGGGGGGGGGGGGGGGGGGGGGGGGGGGGGGGGGGGGGGGGGGGGGGGGGGGGGGGGGGGGGGGGGGGGGGGGGGGGGGGGGGGGGGGGGGGGGGGGGGGGGGGGGGGGGGGGGGGGGGGGGGGGGGGGGGGGGGGGGGGGGGGGGGGGGGGGGGGGGGGGGGGGGGGGGGGGGGGGGGGGGGGGGGGGGGGGGGGGGGGGGGGGGGGGGGGGGGGGGGGGGGGGGGGGGGGGGGGGGGGGGGGGGGGGGGGGGGGGGGGGGGGGGGGGGGGGGGGGGGGGGGGGGGGGGGGGGGGGGGGGGGGGGGGGGGGGGGGGGGGGGGGGGGGGGGGGGGGGGGGGGGGGGGGGGGGGGGGGGGGGGGGGGGGGGGGGGGGGGGGGGGGGGGGGGGGGGGGGGGGGGGGGGGGGGGGGGGGGGGGGGGGGGGGGGGGGGGGGGGGGGGGGGGGGGGGGGGGGGGGGGGGGGGGGGGGGGGGGGGGGGGGGGGGGGGGGGGGGGGGGGGGGGGGGGGGGGGGGGGGGGGGGGGGGGGGGGGGGGGGGGGGGGGGGGGGGGGGGGGGGGGGGGGGGGGGGGGGGGGGGGGGGGGGGGGGGGGGGGGGGGGGGGGGGGGGGGGGGGGGGGGGGGGGGGGGGGGGGGGGGGGGGGGGGGGGGGGGGGGGGGGGGGGGGGGGGGGGGGGGGGGGGGGGGGGGGGGGGGGGGGGGGGGGGGGGGGGGGGGGGGGGGGGGGGGGGGGGGGGGGGGGGGGGGGGGGGGGGGGGGGGGGGGGGGGGGGGGGGGGGGGGGGGGGGGGGGGGGGGGGGGGGGGGGGGGGGGGGGGGGGGGGGGGGGGGGGGGGGGGGGGGGGGGGGGGGGGGGGGGGGGGGGGGGGGGGGGGGGGGGGGGGGGGGGGGGGGGGGGGGGGGGGGGGGGGGGGGGGGGGGGGGGGGGGGGGGGGGGGGGGGGGGGGGGGGGGGGGGGGGGGGGGGGGGGGGGGGGGGGGGGGGGGGGGGGGGGGGGGGGGGGGGGGGGGGGGGGGGGGGGGGGGGGGGGGGGGGGGGGGGGGGGGGGGGGGGGGGGGGGGGGGGGGGGGGGGGGGGGGGGGGGGGGGGGGGGGGGGGGGGGGGGGGGGGGGGGGGGGGGGGGGGGGGGGGGGGGGGGGGGGGGGGGGGGGGGGGGGGGGGGGGGGGGGGGGGGGGGGGGGGGGGGGGGGGGGGGGGGGGGGGGGGGGGGGGGGGGGGGGGGGGGGGGGGGGGGGGGGGGGGGGGGGGGGGGGGGGGGGGGGGGGGGGGGGGGGGGGGGGGGGGGGGGGGGGGGGGGGGGGGGGGGGGGGGGGGGGGGGGGGGGGGGGGGGGGGGGGGGGGGGGGGGGGGGGGGGGGGGGGGGGGGGGGGGGGGGGGGGGGGGGGGGGGGGGGGGGGGGGGGGGGGGGGGGGGGGGGGGGGGGGGGGGGGAACCCAGCTGACCAGAGTCAAACCTAACCAGTGGGTCCCACTGGTCAGTGACTGTTTTAATTAAACTGGGGTTTAATTTATCAAATTAAGTTAATCTGCTAGCGAGACCCACATGTCAGCGACTAATTTAATTAACATATTAATTTTAATTCCTAATTAGATAATTAAGCGTGCGGGGCCCGCCTGTCAGCGACAGTAGCTGCCCAGTCAGCGGTCAGCGGCGACCGTTGACTGGTCAACGTGGCCGTGGGGCCCAGTGTCAGTGGCTCAGGGGGTCCCACCTGTCGGGCCAGGTCAGCACGGTGCTGGCCGGCGACCAAAATCCACGGCGGCGCGTTCGGGAGGTGGCCGGAAATCATGTACAGGGGCCCATTCGCGACGCGGTTGGGCGCGTTGAATCGGCCGTTCCACGCCGCGTCTCGTGGCGGCCGCGGCCGGAGCTAAAGCGGACGGAAACGGCGCCGACGCCGAGCAAGGGCAGCGGCCGGAGTTGGGCGCGGTGGTGATCGGCGCTACAGGGCACGGCGAGCTAATGAAGATGGGGGAAAAGGAGGAGCGGGGGCTCACTAGCGTTGCAGAGAAGGCCCGGGGATGGCTATAGGGGGCCGGAGTCGACAACGACCTGCGGCGGGTCCAAGGACGAAGACGGGGTCGGGGCGGTGCTGCGGTGGCCGTCCGACTCGGTCTGCTCCATGCAGACGACGTAGGCGAGGGAGAGGGAGCTAGCGGCCTCGACAGGCGGGTGCAGGGTGCTCGGTGGGCGCATGCACGATGGCGGCCATGGCAGGGCGGCACTCGGGATCTGGCGGGGGAGAGAGCAAGAGGGCGAGTGAGTGGGGTGAGTGGGACAGGGGACCGAGAAGGTGGGGAGGCGACATCCTTATCCCGCCCCGCAGGCGTGGCCACGCGGGGCGGTGAGCCGAGTGCGGCGGGGATGAGCGGGAGCGCGCCCCGGTTGAAGGAGCAGTGGGAGGGAGATGACCCGGGGTGCTAGGCCAGGCTGCACTGTGCACTAGGCCCAGTGCTCCGTGGGCCTTTTCCCTTTTTATCCTTTTTCTTTTTATTTCTTTCTGTTTTCTTTTAAAAACAAAAATATTTTAGTTTTATAAGAAATAAAACTTGCACCTAAGTTAGTATTATAATTTAGGCCACTGCCACAAAAAGTTTGGCACATATTTAAATTAGTTTAGAATTTTTATAATTTTAAAAGCAATTAATATATTGTTTTCGCCCATGTTTTTAATGGTTTTAGGGGATTAAACCATTTTATAAAATGTTGGTTTCTCCTCCATAATTAACTATGGAATATTTGCAACATTATGAACAATTTTGTTTTCCTCTTCGTGGATTTCTTTACTTCATTTATAATTTGAATTTGAATTCAAAGTGGAATTTGAAATGAGATATGAGACGAAGATGATCAAGCCCTGCTAATCATGGTGACTTGGCATTATCAAAAGGGTGATCACTGTAGCTTAATACGTGGGGATGTTACAGAAGCCCTGCCGGATAGGTGACACCGTATGTGTGCAACCCCATAGAGAGGTCGTAGGTTTGATCTTTTGGCCAAGGGGCTATTCGAGTGTCCTCCCGAAGGGCTGTCCAAGTGACCGTCCGAGTTTCGAGGGTCCTCCTGAAAGGCTGTCCATGACACCGTCCGAGGGGCTATTTGACCGCCTCCCGAAGGGCTGTTCGAGGGAGTACATCCTTGCGGTTGGGAGGTTGTAAATCCTAGCTGCGGGGATCTGCACCGATGATCTACATCGACTCTACTTCCGCTGCGCTACGAGTCGGTAACGATCGGAGCAAAACCTTGTATGCAGTCTTCATAGTGGTCCTAGGCTGGTGCGTACGTCAGAATTTTTTTGTTTTTTGTCACGTTCCCCTACATTGGCATCAAGAGCCGTGCTATGCGTAGATGCATGTTACGATCTAGAATAGATAGAGATGTATGGGAGTTGCACAATATAATTTGTAGTAGATGAGTTATATTACTGAAAATTATTTGTGCGGGTAGCAGATGAAATCTATTACCCGATGTTCTTGTTGCTTACCTGAAATTTGCGCATTTCTGATCTTGATAACGGGATGATGGAGTTCCATTGTTCTGGCAATCCGCGATCCTGATTGATCGACGAACTGCTAACAGTTCATTGAATTTTACCATAGTTAAAAGAAAGATGAAATTTCGCAGACGAAAAGGTAATGCAGATATGATCTGCACGGGGGTCATGCGTATGACAAAATTCAGTATGGGGATCAAGATTTTATTATCTCGTGTTTCATACACCCCGCAAAGTTAATCTAGCGACTTGAATAATCATACTTGATGATAAATATTGGTAGCTTCGCTTTGTTTCAAAACCTTAGAAGTCACGTAAAATAAAATTTTATATAAACTGATTAGAGGCGTCTAACTTGGTTTTGCAGGATGTGCATCTGATGTGGTATAGCAGTGCTCATATTAATTTGATTATGTATGAGATGATTGTATGATGTAAATTAATTAACATGACCTGTGTGTCATGATTCGGCATGATGGTTGGACCCATATGATTGTCACTTTAAATGATCTGCGTGTCAACCTTGTTGTAATGTATTATTTTATTAGCTATAGAGATAGCAATATTATCTGGTGCATCGACAAGGTGGTGGCAATCTTCGCAAAGGTGAACACCGACGCAAATGCCGAAGATGAAGAAATTAAAGCCTTCTCCATCAGAAAGGGGTATACCATATCATGCTATTATGAATTTCCTGAGATATTTATCCCTTATGATGCACCATTTTTTATTACGCGGTAGTCTCTTTTATTAGGGTGATCTCTCACAAAAATATCTAGTAGTTAGTGTTCTCCCAAGTGTAGCACCGTCACAGCATCTTTCCTTTCGGGGTGCGCCATGGATGCATGGGTACGAACAATTGTACGGGTGTAAGGCGGGTGAGGTCATACCTCGCAGCGAGATCACTTGGTTGTCTTGATGTTCATGGTAGGATCGTCCTGAGCTAGGAACACACGCATTGAAAGATGAACAAGAGTCACATAGAAATGTGATCGGCAAGTTGGCCTACCGATTAAAATTCCCGTCATGAGATGACGATTCGATGGCGATGAATTGAAGTCTAGATCTTGTATCACTCAAAATCAATTATGAGAGATATTGATTTGAGTGGGAGCACATTGTAGAATTAACTTGTTTAATTCTCAGTGCAATTAATTATGAACACTGTCTAAGTGTGATTTGCATAATAGTTGTAGAATAATGGCTCGCGTTTCCACCTTCCCTATTAAAATTGAATAGCTGTTAAATATCTGGTTAAAACTTTACGGATTGTCCTCAATAGTGCTGAGAAGGATTTTATCCTACCGCATGCTTTCAGTATCCTCCCGCTAATGCTATGGATGATGTGACTCTTGTCCTTCGATCCAAAAGCTAGAATTCCATTACGGTCAAGTGCAATATGATTGCTTCCATGAGACTCGAACTTCAAAAGTTTGGGATAGCTATATGATATTCATGGAGCTGAAAATTATTTTCAGATACAAACAAAGGCTAGAAAATATGGGATATCCAAAGCAATGTTTGTTTTGCAAACTATTAGTAAAAGTGTTTACTATGCATTAGACTGATAAGAGAGGGATCCAGAAGAACGCCTGTCATATGATGAATGTGAATAAAACAACAACTTAAAGAGAAAGGAAATGTCCAAAGGGTGTTAGTGTGACTTAAACACCTAGGAAGCCCGGGGCTAACGGCACTCTCAAAGTTGCGTGCTTCTTCTGAGAGTAGGAGAAATATTGGAAGTAAAACTGTTAGAAGTATAAAGGCAAAAAGAGAGAAGATTGAAATATCCAGCTCATGTACACTAGTAGAAAACAGGGTACTAGTCCCGGTTCCAGAGGGCCATTAGTCCCGATTCTGGAACCGGGACAAATCAAACGGGACTAATGCCCAAAACCTTTAGTCCTGGTTTGCTTACGAACCGGGACCAAAGGAGGGCCACGTGGCCGCTCTGGGGCGCCCAGGGAGGAGGACCTTTAGTCCTGGTTGGTAACAACAACCGGGACTAAAGGGCAGCCACGCGTCAGCAGCTCCCAGGCTCTGGGATTTTTTATTTTTTTTTGAACGGGGGGTTTGTTAGGGGTTTTGGATGGTTTCATTAGGGGTTTCATATTGTGTTAGCTATAGCTACTACATATAGAGAGAAGTGACCTCTCTTTATCCGTGCTTGGTCGACGCTAGCTACTGCATATAGAGAGAACTCGACGCTACTAAGCAAATGAAGGAACCATTAATTACACAAGATTGTCATGAACATATACAGAGAGAAGTGACCTCTCTTTCTCTGAGATTGGTCGAACAACAAGTTTTCGTATTTCTATCCGACGCTGCTACATATATACAATATAACATATCTTACGATCCCTGACATCATCTACCAAAAGTCAGCTTCAATTTCCACATGGTATTCTCCGTCTTTATGTATGACGTGGACAAGAAAGAATCCCGCCAATTCCTCTTGAATTTCTCGTATGCGATCATCTGGTAGGAGTTCATCCCGCATCTGCCACATCTAATTTAAAGAAGGGGGTCAATACATATATATGAATGAAACTCAGCACAATTGATGGTAATAAAATAAAATTGTGAATATTATTGTTTACGTACTTCATATTGTTTTTCAGAGTAGCCCCGTTGAGAGGTCGCGTTGTAGATGAACTCGCAAACGTAGTATCCACATAAATTATTCCCGCCTTCCTGCCACAAGCAGTTTACGAGAAATAGAGTTCAATCAAACTGATAATCAAGCATGATAAAATGATATTGATGAAACTAGAATCAATGGGAGATGCGTGGAACTAGCTAGTACTACTTACTTTCGGGTGTGTAAATCGCAGCTCCCTCGGCAGTCCCGGAACCATTCCGGTGAACTCTTTCCAAACCCTGCCAGATAAAGAAAATAATTTCTTGATATCAGGAAATGAAAAAAGTTGCTGAAATGGTGCGATAATGATCGATTGAACTTACTTCGGGAGCATTGCAGTCATGTTCGCATAGTCCTAGGGATCTTTTCTCGAGTCTAAGACAGTTACTACTCCCCGGTCAAGCTTAATCTCTAGTAGAATAAAGTGGAAGCTGCGCACACATGCATAACTCATCAATTACATAACTATAACCTCGAGTAAGTGAAACCGAATATGCACAAGACAGTAACACTCACTCGAAGTTGTAAGGAAAGAGTATTTTTCCCTTTGTTTTGATTTCGAAGTAACGATTGTAGCAAGTTGTCCTCAGTATATTTGACTCTGTTTTGAACCGACCATTCATTTATGGTATTTGGGTTAATGAACCCAATGTTATAGATTTGCCGACCTTTTTTCCATTCGACGATCTTCAATCTGCATAATATAGTGAGGATAATTATATATACATGCAATGAACGAGCGGAGCTATAGAGACTTAATTACAGAAGTAATACTTACAGACAGTAGCAGGTCATGAGTTGTTTGTCGAGGGCGTCTTGATTGAATAACTGAAATAACTCCACAAATTCAACAGGCATCAGGTCGACTCCAAGGGGGGGGGGGGGGGGGGGGGGGGGGGGGGGGGGGGGGGGGGGGGGGGGGGGGGGGGGGGGGGGGGGGGGGGGGGGGGGGGGGGGGGGGGGGGGGGGGGGGGGGGGGGGGGGGGGGGGGGGGGGGGGGGGGGGGGGGGGGGGGGGGGGGGGGGGGGGGGGGGGGGGGGGGGGGGGGGGGGGGGGGGGGGGGGGGGGGGGGGGGGGGGGGGGGGGGGGGGGGGGGGGGGGGGGGGGGGGGGGGGGGGGGGGGGGGGGGGGGGGGGGGGGGGGGGGGGGGGGGGGGGGGGGGGGGGGGGGGGGGGGGGGGGGGGGGGGGGGGGGGGGGGGGGGGGGGGGGGGGGGGGGGGGGGGGGGGGGGGGGGGGGGGGGGGGGGGGGGGGGGGGGGGGGGGGGGGGGGGGGGGGGGGGGGGGGGGGGGGGGGGGGGGGGGGGGGGGGGGGGGGGGGGGGGGGGGGGGGGGGGGGGGGGGGGGGGGGGGGGGGGGGGGGGGGGGGGGGGGGGGGGGGGGGGGGGGGGGGGGGGGGGGGGGGGGGGGGGGGGGGGGGGGGGGGGGGGGGGGGGGGGGGGGGGGGGGGGGGGGGGGGGGGGGGGGGGGGGGGGGGGGGGGGGGGGGGGGGGGGGGGGGGGGGGGGGGGGGGGGGGGGGGGGGGGGGGGGGGGGGGGGGGGGGGGGGGGGGGGGGGGGGGGGGGGGGGGGGGGGGGGGGGGGGGGGGGGGGGGGGGGGGGGGGGGGGGGGGGGGGGGGGGGGGGGGGGGGGGGGGGGGGGGGGGGGGGGGGGGGGGGGGGGGGGGGGGGGGGGGGGGGGGGGGGGGGGGGGGGGGGGGGGGGGGGGGGGGGGGGGGGGGGGGGGGGGGGGGGGGGGGGGGGGGGGGGGGGGGGGGGGGGGGGGGGGGGGGGGGGGGGGGGGGGGGGGGGGGGGGGGGGGGGGGGGGGGGGGGGGGGGGGGGGGGGGGGGGGGGGGGGGGGGGGGGGGGGGGGGGGGGGGGGGGGGGGGGGGGGGGGGGGGGGGGGGGGGGGGGGGGGGGGGGGGGGGGGGGGGGGGGGGGGGGTGTGCCTCGTGTTCGTCCAGGGTGCTCAGGATTCCCGAGGGCCTCTGTCAGCTCGTCCTTCTCTCTAACGGGAATGAACGTCCCTTCCTGCACTACCTTGATTGCTGCCTGAAGCTTCTTGATGGGTATTGCAAGTTGCTCGTCCGTCCAACGACACTCCCCTATTTCTGGGTGCAAAGTTCTCCCAACCCCGAAGAACCAAGTCCTTGAACGATTTGGCCAGTGCAATGTCGCTGGTTGGACCCCTTTAGCAAGCAGGTCTTGCTCAGTTTGTCCCACAACGGCCGGGCTTTGTAGTAGCCACCTGACCCCGTGTGATGGTGATACAGCTTCTTTGCAGCATTTTTCTTGTTTGTTAGTGACCTTTTCTTACCCTTCTACGATTTCTTGTAGGCCACAAATGCGGGCCAGTGATCTCTTATCTTCTCATATCGACCGATGAATTCTGAAGTCTTTCCTTTGTCGACAAACTTTGAGTTCAACTCTTTCTTTCAGTTCCTGAATAGTTCTGCCATCTTCTTAAGAGCATACGCCTTGACCTTTGGCTCTATAACTGGGTTATTCAGCTCCTCCTCTGGCAGGAGGCTGAAATTTGTCATCAGCGAGGTCCAAAGATCATCTTTCTGTCTATCCTGGACATAAGATACTTCAGGGTCATCCTTACTCTTATTCCATTGCACGATGCTGATCGGGACGATGTCCCTAACAACAACCCCGCACTGATGTACAAATGCGTCCTTGGTCCACTTGGGAGCAATCGGTTGTCCATCGTTCGCGACTTCTATGATCGTGAACCTTTCATCCTGGCACAACCTTTTCTTCGGGCCTCGTCTCCTTACTGAAGTTTGGCTCGATCCGGAGGGCTAAAAGAAGAAAGAAGCGTTAATATATGTACATACCAAAACAATTAATGCATCAAGTCAGCACAGGCTTAATTAATATATATATATACCTCGCCAAACTTTGCAATAGCTCCCTCCTCCGTTCGGTCATCGGAGCCGTCATCATGATCTCCTTCCTCCGGCATTCGGTCACCGAAACCATCATGATCTCCTTTCTCCTCCATTGTTGGATTACCGGAGCCGTCATCCTCTCCTTCCTGACCATCGGTGTCGTTGAGAAATGACAAGGAATCTCCTCTGTCGCGGATTATGTCCCCCAACAACTCTTGTTGTTCTAAGTCTCTGTCCATAGTTTCTGCAAATATTACAACATGGCAATATACAAACATGAGAGATGGATATATTAGTGGCAAACATAGACCTAACTAATTAATCACAATAAGGAATCATATGCATATATGAGCAATAGATTAGTTGCGGACCGCCTCTCTCATGCATGTCCGACGTCCCCCCTCATGTCGAAGTTATCTGGGTTATACTTTCAGGAGATGACACTTTGCAAAAAATAATCGCTATGCCTCGATAACGCTCTTTTAACTTGGTAAATTTGGGTGGCCTCGACAACGCTTCTAGGGTTTGGGGTGGCCTCGACAATGCTCTTTTAACTTAGTAAATTTGGGTGGCCTCGACAATGCTTCTAGGGTTTGGGGTGGCCTTGACAACACTCTTTTAACTTGGTAAATTTGGGTGGCCTCGACAACGCTTCTAGGGTTTGGGGTGGCCTCGACAACACTTTTAACTTGGTAAATTTGGGTGGCCTCGACAACGCTGGGGGGGGGGGGGGGGGGGGGGGGGGGGGGGGGGGGGTGGCCTCGACAACGCTTCTAGGGTTTGGGGTGGCCTCGACAACGCTCTTTTAACTTGGTAAATTTGGGTGGCCTCGACAACGCTTCTAGGTTTTGGGGTGGCCTCGACAACACTCTTTTAACTTGGTAAATTTGGGTGGCCTCGACAACGCTCTTTTAACTCATTTAACTTGGTAAATTTGGGTGGCCTCGACAACTCTTCTAGGGTTTGGGATCGCCTCGACAATGCTTTTTCAGTCTCGGTTTGGGTGGACTCGAGAGTTGGTCAGGCGAGAGGAGGTTGATCGACGTCCCCCCTCATGTCGAAGTTACCGGAGTTTTCTATATGAACAAAAAAAATTCCACATGACATGTCCAACGAGCGGACCGCCTCTCTCTCATGCATGTCCGACGTCCCCCCTCATGTCGAAGTTATCGTGGAGGGGGTAGATCGACAACAACATCGCTCTTTCTTCTAGGGTTTGGGTGGCCTCGAGAGTTGGTCGGGCGAGCGTACCGAGAGTAAGTAACATTTTAACTTAGTAACTTGGTAAATTTTAACTAATTTCTATGAACAAAAAATGTATTCTATGAATAAAAAAAATCATATGATCATTTTCTATATATATACATACATCCATCCATCCACATCCATGCATACATATGAACAAAAAAACATTCCACATGATCATCAATGAAAAAAAAACATCATATGATCATCTATGAACAAAAAAAATCATATGACCATCTATGAACAAAAAAAATCATCATATATATGAACAAATAAAATTATGAAAAATCAGGACATGTCATCATATACACATACATATCATCATATACACATACATATCGTCTATGAACAAAAAAATCATCATATATATGAAAAAAAAGGACAGGGAGGAAAGGGGGCACCGGCCGGACCGAACTGGGAGGAGGGGCGGCGTCATCGGGACAGGCCGGCGGTGACGGGGCAGGGGCGCGGGGTCGGCGGCGTGGACGGCGACGGCGAGGACTGGGCAAGGGCGTGGGATCGGGGCAGGGGCGACGGCGACGATGGGGGCGGGGCAGGGGCGCGAGCTCGGGGCAGGGGCGACGGTGACAATGGGCGCGGGTCGGGGCAGGGGCGTGGGCGACGGCGACAACAGCGACGGCGATGGCGGGGGCGGCAGACGGCGTCGGGGCAGCCTGGCGGCGTTGATGTGCTTGGCGTCGTCGGGGGCAACTGCGCAGATGAACTCTGCAAAAATCCTAAGTGTTGGCTTATATAGCCCCCCCTTTAGTCCCGGTTGGTGGCACCAACCGGGACCAATGCCCCCCTTTAGTCCCGGTTCATGCCACGAACCGGGACCAAAGGTCAGTTTTCGTCAGCCCAAAGGGCCGGAAGCAAAGACCTTTGGTCCAGGTTGGTGGCACGAAGCGGGACTAAAGGGGGGCATTGGTCCCGGTTGGTGCCACCAACCGGGACCAAAGGTGGGTATCGGTCCCGGTTGGTGCCACCAACCGGGACGAAAGGGTGGTGCTGCCCGCGGCCAAAAGTTTAGTCCCACCTCGCTAGTTGAGAGGGGCTTGGAGTGGTTTATAAGCCCCGCTGCCGCTGCCCTCTCGAGCTCCTCTCTAATGCAGGCCTACGGGCCTAAACTGACACACTCTGCCTGTGGGCCTACTGGGCCTGCTGCGGGCCTGCGTCCTGGCCCAATTAGCGGTTGAGTTTCTAGTCGTATGCAGGCCGCGGTGGCCCAGTAGGCGGCATTTTTTTAATTTTTTCCAGTATTTTTGTTTTGTTTTTTGCTTTATTTATTTTCTTTTTTTTCTACTTACAGCTAAATACTTTGAGTTTTTTAGTGATTCTTTTTGCTTTAGGTTACAAAAATTATAAACTTTCTATTACTGCCATTAGTTTACAAATTTGAATAGCTTAAATTTAAATTCTTTAAAATTTGTGTGAATCACTAGTTCGTGAATAACTTTAATTTAAAAATAAATTTTTGAGTGATTCTTTTTCCTGCTATTTAATATTAGTGTGTTTTATCATTATATTCAATTTGCTAATTTTTAGATTAATTTAAATGGGTGTTTTAATCAAAAATAAATTTTGCTATTTTTGTTTGCTATTAAAGCTTCTAACAAAAAAATACTGTATGAAAATTCTTTTTGCTATTAATGTTTTGAACAAAAAATACTTTGATAATTTTAGTTGCATAAATTTTATATAATTTTAGTTTAAAAAATACTAGACGTTTATAAACGCTTGTTACTTGATTCTTTTTGCTGTTGAAGAATATTATAGTTTTGTTTTAGTTGATCATAACAGAATATTTTAATTGATTCTTTTTAGTTCATTCTTTTTGCTATTAGAGTTTTATAAAAGTTTTCTAGTTTATTCTTTTTGCTATTAGTTCATTCTTTGAGCTAAATGACCCTGAAATTGAAAAGTACTACAAATGAACTCTAAAAAGGTTGAAAGTTGGCATGGTATCATCATTTCACCCACATAGCATGTGCTAAAAAGTTGAGAGGGTTACGCCAAAAACTGGATGCATTTCGTGTACAAAATGGACAATCTCTTTCGAAATATCAGCGTTCCGGACGAAAACTCATCTGTTACAAAAGGATTTCATTTTTTTGAACTTATTTTAACTCCAGACTTTTTGTGTGTTCAAAATGCACCCTTCAAAGCCACATCATCAATTTTCAACCCTTTCTGACTTCATTTGGTATTTTTCATGCATTTACTGAATTTTTTTAGCTAAATGACCCTGAAATTGAAAAGCACTACAAATGAACTCCGAACAGGTTGAAAGTTGGCATGGTATCATCATTTCACCCACATAGCATGTGCTAAAAAGTTGAGAGGGTTACGGCAAAAGCTGGATGCACTTCGTGTACAAAATGGACAATCTCTTTCGAAGTATCAGGGATTCGAACGAAAACTCATCTGTTACAAAAGGCATTTCATTTCTTCACATGTAACTGCAGTGATATTCTAGATCAAAGGCATCATCATAATAGTAGTGGAGAGAAAGTCTTCACCTTTTCTTCGCTTGTGTCCTTTGCTTATTGCGCCGTAACCATGGATAATCTTCATCGTTTAACAAGGTGCTTGGGTCAGCCTTGACTTTGAAGGGAGGAATTTCATGAAACTTTTCATAATCTTCAGACATGTCTATCTTGCCCTCCACTCCCACGATGTCTCTTTTCCCTGAAAGAAATATGTGGCGCTTTGGCTCATCGTATGATGTATTCGCTTCCTTATCTTTTCTTTTTCTTGGTTTGGTAGTCATGTCCTTCACATAGAAAACCTGCGCCACATCATTGGCTAGGACGAATGGTTCGTCTGTGTACCCAAGATTGTTCATATCCATTGTTGTCATTCCGTACTATGGGTCTACCTGTACCCCGCCTCCTGACAGATTGACCCATTTGCACTGAAACAAAGGGACCTTAAAATCATGTCCATAGTCAAGTTCCCATATGTCCACTATGTAACCATAATATGTGTCCTTTCCCCTCTTGGTTGCTGCATCAAAGCGGAAACCACTGTTTTGGTTGGTGCTCTTTTGATCTTGGGCGATCGTGTAAAATGTATTCCCATTTATCTCGTACCCTTTGTAAGTTAATACAGTCGAAGATGGTCCCCTGGCCAATGAGTACAACTCATCAGAAACAGTGGTGTCACCCATGAGATGTGTTTGCAACCAACTGCTGAAAGTCCTGATGTGTTCACATGTAATCCAGTCGTCACACTGCTCCGAGTGTTTGGAGCGCAGAAAATTCTTGTGTTCATTGACATACGGGGTCACCAAGGTAGAATTTTGTAGAACTGTGTAGTGTGCTTGCGACCAAGAATGCCCGTCCCTACATATTATTGAGTCCACTCCTAGCGTGCCTTTTCCAGTCAGTCTCCCCTCATACCGTGATTGAGGGAGAGCAATCTTCTTAAGGTTAGGAATGAAGTCAACACAAAACCCAATGACATCCTCTGTTTGATGGCCCGTGGAGATGCTTCCTTCTGGCCTAGCACAGTTACAAACATATTTCTTTAAGACTCCCATGAACCTCTCAAAGGGGAACATATTGTGTAGAAATACAGGGCCCAGAATGGCAATCTCGTCGACTAGATGAACTAGGACGTGCGTCATGATATTGAAGAAGGATGGTGGGAACACCAGCTAGAAACTGACAAGACATTGCGCCAAATCACTCCTTAACCTTGGTAGGATTTCTGGATCGATCACCTTCTGAGAAATTGCGTTGAGGAATGCACATAGCTTCACAATGGCTAATCGAACATTTTCCCGTAGAAGCCCCCTCAATGCAACCGGAAGCAGTTGCGTCATAATCATGTTGCAGTCATGAGACTTTAGGTTCTGGAACTTTTTCTCTGCCATATTTATTATTCCCTTTATATTCGACGAGAAGCCAGACGGGACCTTCATACTGAGCAGGCATTCAAAGAAGATTTCCTTCTCTTCTTTGGTAAGACCGTAGCTGGCAGGACCTTCATACTGCTTTGGAGGCATGCCGTCTTTTTCATGCACACGTTGCTGGTCCTCCCGTGCCTCTGGTGTATCTTTTGTCTTCCCATACACGCCCAAGAAGCCTAGCAGGTTCACGCAAAGATTCTTCGTCACGTGCATCACGTCGATTGCAGAGCGGACCTCTAGGTCTTTCCAATAGGGTAGGTCCCAAAATATAGATTTCTTCTTCCACATGGGTGCGCGTCCCTCAGTGTCATTCGGAACAGATAGTCCGCCGGGACCCTTTCCAAAGATTACTTGTAAATCATTGACCATAGCAAGTATGTGATCACCAGTACGGACGGCGGGCTTTTCCGGTGATCTGCCTCGCCTTTCAAATGCTTGCCTTTCTTTCGACATTGATGGTTGGTCGAAAGAAATCGGCGATGTCCCAGGTACACACTCTTCCTGCATTTGTCCAAATATATACTTTCGGTGTCATCTAAACAGTGCGTGCATGCGTGGTATCCCTTGTTTGTCTTTCTTGAAAGGTTACTGAGAGCAGGCCAATCATTGATGGTTACAAACAGCAATGCATGTAGGTCAAATTCCTCCTGTTTGTGCTCATCCCACACACATACACCTTTTCCATTCCAACTAATGGCCTTAGGTACACATAAATGTCGTTGCCGAGTTGCTTAGGGCCTTGGAGGAGCACTGGCATCATAATGAACTTTCGCTTCATGCACAACCAAGGAGGAGGGTTATAGATACATAGAGTGACGGGCCAGGTGCTATGATTGCTGCTCTGCTCCCCAAAAGGATTAATGCCATCCGCGCTTAAACCAAACCATACATTCCTTGCGTCACCTGCAAAGTCCCCCCACGTTCTCTCGATTTTTCTCCACTATGACCCGTCAGCGGGTGCTCTCAACTTCTCGTCTTTCTTACGGTCCTCTTTGTGCCATTGCATCAACTTGGCATGCTCTTTGTTTCTGCACAGACATTTCAACCGTGGTATTATAGGAGCATACCACATCACCTTGGCAAGAACCCTCTTCCTGCGGCACTCGCCCTCAACATCACTAGGGACATCTCGTCTGATCTTACAACGGGCACCGCATACCGGGCATGCGTTCAAATCCTCATACGCACCACGGTAGAGGATGCAGTCATTAGGGCATGCATGTATCTTCTGCACCTCGAATCCTAGAGGGCATAGGACCTTCTTTGCTCCGTACGTACTGTCGGGCAATTCGTTATCCTTTGGAAGCTTCTTCTTCAATATTTTCAGTAGCTTCTCAAATTCGTTGTTAGATACACCATTGTCTGCCTTCCATTGCAGCAATTCCAGTGTGGTACCAAGCTTCGTGTTGCCATCTTCGCAATTTGGGTACAACCCTTTTTTGTGATCCTCTAACATGCGATCGAACTTCAACTTCTCCTTTTCACTTTGGCATTCTCTCTTTGCATCAACAATGACCCGGCGAAGATCATCATCGGGCACATCGTCTGGTTCCTTTTGATCTTCAGCTTCCCCCATTGCAGCATCACCGTATTCAGGGGGCAGATAGTTGTCATCATCCTCTTCTTCTTCGTTATCTTCCATCATAACCCCTCTTTCTCCGTGCTTGGTCCAAACATTATAGTGTGGCATGAAACCCTTCTCAAGCAGGTGGATGTGAAGGGTTTTCGAGTCAGAGTAAGACTTCATATTCTCACATCTAGGGCATGGACAACACATAAAACCATTCTGCTTGTTTGCCTCGGCCACTTCGAGAAAATTATGCACGCCCTTAATGTACTCGGAGGTGCGTCTGTCACCATACATCCATTGCCGGTTCATCTGCGTGCATTATATATAATTAAGTGTGTCAAAAACCATTATAGAACATACAAGTAAGAATATTTTTCTTTTAGAAAGAAGATAAGAACAAGAGGCTCACCACAGTGGTGCCAGCGACGAGATCGGCGTGGGCGATCGACGGCGGTGAGGACGGGGACGGGACAGGACAGACCGCCAAACCTATACAAATCTTGAGGAAAATGGAGCTTGGACAAGGAGCTTGGAGAGGAGAAAGCTTAAGTGTGCCTTGGGCATTGCATCGAACACCTCATGTGCATAGGAGGTGAGCTAGAGCAACACATACCCTCTCCCACGGCTGGCCAAAAAAACAGAGCGATGGCTCTGTTCGCAGGCAGGGGTGGGGGTATATATAGTGATCTCTTTTAGTCCCTGTTGGTGGCTAGAACCGGGACTAAAGGACAACATTTGGTCCCGGTTCCTGCCACCAACCGGGACTAAAGGTGCTGGGCCAGGAGCGAGGCCCAATGGTCCCGGTTCATGTCTGGAACCGGGACCAAAGGGGTGAGACGAACCGGGACCAATGGCCCCCAAGGCCCGGCCGGCGCCCTGGCCTCATGAACCGGGACTGATACCCCCTTTGGTCCCGGTTTGTGAGTGAACCAGGATTAATGTCCTTACCCAGGCCTCAGCCAAAGCCCTGTTTTCTACTAGTGGTATGAAAGTCATACAAGCTATTGATGTATAGAAGGCTGGTAAAAGAAATAGTTCTTGGGAATTATGATCAAACATGTTAATCACTGATTCTTGGGTATTGTGAGTTGATCACAGAGATACCCGCTCGATCGCATTCTGTTGTGACTCGATGCAAGAACTACTATGGCCTAAAAGACTTGCCTGGAATGAGGTTTGGATACGCACTGGGAAGATAGTAAATGTTACTATACCTTCCATCGGTGTATTCCCTATGTATTTATTTTCATAATTCTTTTTTGGAGTTCCATACACTCTAGCCCATTGCATAAGGTATCTTGCAAGAAGGTTGTTCATAAGAGAACTTTTGATGTTTGGTGTTATGAATAACATAAGGGCCATACTTTCATTATGAATGAGATGTATGTTATGAATATTGATAATAATACATTACCTCTGTATTTACTTTCATAATTCATTTTAGAGTTTTATACACTAGCTCATTTGCATAATGTTTGTTGCAAGAGTGTTGTTCATAAAAGAAAAATTAATGTTCAGTATTATGAATAACCTATTGGCCATACTTCCATCATGGATGGGATGTATCTTATGAATATTGATGGTAATATGATACATGCATAACACTGACGCTAAATGTCGCAAGACTAAAAGAATACCACACATGTGTGGCACTGCATTTGGTCACATTGGAGAAACCCACAAGGAGAAATTCCATAATGATGTATTTTGAAGTCGTTTGATTATGAATCATCTGACACTTGCAACTCTCCTCCGAAAAGTGAAGTGACTGAAATACCGTTCACAGGCCATAAGGAACGAGCAACGAACTTATTGGTGATCATACATCATGATGTGTGTAGTCCGATAAATATTGTTGCTGGCAATGGATTTGTCTATCTTCTGAAATGACTCAGGTAGATATATGGATATTTACTTGATGAGACGTAGGTCTGAATCTTTTGAAATCATGCAAAAGGTTTTCAAAATGAAGAAGAAATTATTGTAACAAGAAAATTATGTTTCTGCAATTGGATTGCAAAAAGAAATATTTGAGTTACAAGTTTAGCGAATATCTGATGAGTTGTGAAAAGAGTTTCATAACTTACACCTCCTGGAACACCACTATTAGTGGAATGTCCGTGAAGATATAATCAAACCATTTATGACATGGTAAGATCAAAGATGACATAAATCAATTTGCCATTATCCCTTTTAAAGTAATGCTTTAGGGACTGCGGCTTTTACACTGAAAAGAGCGCCATCAGGTATGTTGAAATGACGCCATGGTACGGTGCGCCCAACCATGTTTGTCTTTTCTTAACAATTGGAATATGGGGATTGTGTAAAATATTTATAAACCTATTTGAAATCAGACAAGTGCTACTTTGTAGGTTATCCCAAATTATTGGAAATTCATCCACCACTATACCAAGGCAAAAGATTTTGCCACAAAGAGCGGTATGATTTTGAAGAAAATGGTTCTTGCAAAAGGGTGAGTGGGAGGACAGTGCAACTCGATGAGATAACAGTATCTTCATCATCAGGTCAAAAGGAAAGAAACCTTGGAAGTGATTCCAGAGTTTCCTACTGCACCTGATACGAAAGCCTCTACATAAGATGTATGGACTTCGGTCGAACTTGCAGCTGATCCACGTAGGCAAAACTCATGCAAACCTCTCAGGTGCGCAAATGAGATATTGTTGCTAGACAACAATATACCTATGATACACATGGAAGCGTTGATGGGCCCTGACTCCGGAATTGGCTAAATGCCAATACAACTCAAGATAGTTTCCATATAAATGATTCAAGATTAAATCTTGATGAAGCCTTCGAAAGACTTAGAGTCTAACGAACATTAATGGAACTATAAACTGATGTGGGTAAAATGTTTTATCCATAAAGCTCGACTTGTTGCAATAAACAAGTTCAAGGAGTTGACTACGATGAGATTGTCTCACCGTAGCGATGCTTAAAGTCAATTCAGGTTAAACTAGCAATTAATACATATTTCAATCATGAGATATGAAACATGGATGACGAAAGAATTTCCATGAAATGGTAATCCAAACTAGGACTTGTATGTGATACAATTCAAAGTATTTTGTCGATCCAGAGGATGCTAGTGAGTGTGCAAACTTCAAAGTTCCAGCAATGGATAGAAGAGAGTAAAAAGGAGTTGGAATGTTCGTTTTGATGAAATAGTCAAAAGAGTTTGATTTCATCAATGGATAGCGAAGATGCTTGTGGTTACAAGAAAGTAAGTGGGAGCATAATGGTATTTCTAAAAACCTTGTGTGCTTGACATATTGTTGATTGGAAATAATATAAATTTCTTGACATGAATTAGGACTTCATTGAAAAATAGTTTTACGATGAAGTGATTGGGCTGGGTAGCCTTGATAATAGGCATAATTATCTGTGAGATAGAATTGCCTAATAGGGCTAAGCCAAAATATATATTGACAAGATGCTAAAACAGTTTAGCATTAAAACGCCAAGGAGTGATTCTTGCCGAAGTCACATGGAGAGAGTTTTTGCAAGACTCAGTGTCCCAAAACACTGATGAGCAAAATACATGATGGAGATTCCACAGACTCTTGTGTTTGGATTAATCATGTATTCCATGGTATGTAAAACAACCAGATATGTCCGATACTCCCAAGTTGTTGCGAGTATAGATACCAAAGTGATCAAAATACTGATCATGGGACAACAGTGAAAAATGTCATTGAGTACTAAAGTAGCACTGATGACATGTTTTCTCACAAGCAAAGATTATGAGGTGCTCATTTTAAGTAATTACATCGATACAGTCTTCATCAAAGCTCCATGCGATTTTTGATATAAGTTAAGAGTTTTTGTGTAAAACATGATATGGTGGCACGGTAGTTGGAAATTGTTCCAAACAAATTACTGTGGTGAATTCTATAACAAAGGCTAAGTGTGTTGATGCTTTGAAAGCGACAAAGAAGATGTTAAATCATATAGTTCATTCATGAACTTATTATGGTTCCAAGATGGCTTTGGTCAATGGGACACTATTGCAGATAGTTGCTGCATAGCTCAGTCTGAGGAATCAAGGTTTGACCTGTGATTTAGATATATACAAAGCCAAGTCCACACAAAATATATATTTTGTGAAAGCGTGAAAACGCAAGGATATGCAAAGATACACACGGAAATGAAGATATCAGGTCCGTTAGATGTAGACTATACCACATGGCGAAGCATATTTTACATCGGTATGCCATAGGTGTAAAGTGCATTAGCATTGACTAGATTATTGACTCTAGTGCAAGTGGGAGTCTGTAGGAGATATGCCCTAGAGGCAATAATAAATGTTATTATTTATCTCCATCTTCGTAATTAAGTTTATATTCTGTGCTATAACTGCTATGGTTCTCGAGTATGCAATAACCATGAAGCTCGGAGGAAAACTCATATGCACGTGTGGAATAATAAATGGTAAAATGTATTCCTAGTCATACCTCTAAGACTAGCTCAAGTTTTGCATGATGGTCATGTTTTCCTAATCATGGGCATGTCTATGCCGGCAACTTTGAGGGCACAATGTTAGAAGAACATTTGTGTTGAATCGACCCGAATTGATGTTATGCTATGAGATATATGCGTCACAAGTTAATGGTTAATAACACAGAGAAAGTTAATGTTTGCATAATTCCTTAGACCATGAGAGTATCGAGTTTCTTCATGCTTGCTTCATGAACTTTGGGGTTTGTTAAACGTCATCCGTAAATGGGTGGCTATTACGGTGGCTTACGGGTTCATGGAAAAGAATGTCAAGGGACTTGATAGCTCAAGATTGGGATTTGCTCCTCAGACGATGGAGAGATATTCTTGAGCCCTCTCGGTGTTACGGTATCCATCATCGTCTGGCCAGACACAATGTGATTTGATCACAGGGATGCCAGAATGCGGAAACGGGAAAAGAGAAAAAAACCGGTAACAAGACAACTGGCACAGTGGACAAGTGTTGATTCCCGGGGATGCCGATAAATCTCACCTCGGTTTTTTGTAACCTATCATGAAACAAAAGGAATAGCACACGGCAACTGGAGGTTCACTCGAATATTTATTCGTGTGGGTATAGGGGTCAATATGGGTGTCCACGGCTTCGATGTTGATCATTGATCGGAAAGTGTTCCGGTCATGTCTATACTTCACCGAACATATAGGGTCAGATGCTTAAGGGTCATCTATCTGCTGAATACTAGAAAGGGAGTATCAGAGAAAGTCACCGGAAAATTTTCGAAGATGACGGAAAAGTTCTAGAGGGAAAACCGGAAGTGTTTCGGAGCTGCCGGAAGTGTTTTGGAGAAAAATGAAAATGTTTTGGAATAAAACCATTGAACCGTAAATGTTCCGGAGAGCGTCCAAGATAATTTTAGAGGGTGTCAAAAATGTTCTGGGACCTTACAATATTTTTCAGAGGTAATAGTCGCTGAAAACATCTTGTCCCAACATGAGGGTATAAGATCCCATGATACGTGGGGGCTGTTTTGGGGGCGCCCCGTTGAGGGGCCAGCCCTTATGGCTGGACAAAGGTGTTGGGGGGCCCCCCATGGTGGGGGGCAGCCCCACAAATGGTGGAAAGTGTTGGGAGGTGGTGGGGCCCCATGTGGGAACACCATGGACAAGGGAACATGTTTTCTCCATGTTTGGTGGGAACATGTTTTCCTTGTTTGGTGGGTGCATGTTTAGTGGGCTGGAATTTCAGCCCCCCTCCACCCCTTCCACCACTATATAAGGTGGAGGAGAGGTGCTCTCCAACTCCACTCCAACTCTCTCACAAATGCCATGCATGATCTGGCTTTTTTCTCTCCCTCCCACGAAATAGTTTCGTAGAGCCGAAAGGTTGTCTAGATTCCGGTGGGAACTAGTTCTGCACGGCAAAGCCCTGCTGGATAGGTGACACCGTATGTGTGCAACCCCGTAGAGAGATCGTAGGTTTGATCTTTTGCCTGAGGGGCTGTTCGAGTGTCCTCCCGAAGGGCTATCCGAGTGACCGTCTGAGTTTCGAGGGTCCTCCCGAAGGGCTGTCCGTGACACCATCCGAGGGCTGTCCAACCGCCGCCTGAAGGGCTGTTCGAGGGAGTACATCCTCACGGTTGGGAGGTTGTAAATCCTAGCTGTGGGGATCTGCACCGATGATCTACATCGACTCTACTTCTGTTGTGCTATGAGTCGGTAACGATCGGATCAAAACCTTGTATGCAGTCTTCATAGTAGTCCTGGGCTGGTGCGTAGGTCGGAAATTTTTTGTTTTCTGTCGCATTCCCCTACAAGGACCAGGGCGGTGGGGCACCTACTCGGGGTCGACCTCGGCTGATCTTTATGATCAAAGGTTATGGGCGTGTCTATCCACGCGCCCCGAGTTGGTACCTGATGGATAGAATTGAATTCTCGCAGGGCCCACTTGCGCTGGTTGTTGGACGTAAAGGTCTCGTAGATCATCATGACCTAGTCCTCATCCGAGGATTCTTCTGTGTGACTGGGTGAGGGAGTCCTGGACTAAGGGGTCCTCGGGCGTCCGGCCTGTTATCCATTGGGCCGGACTAATGGGCTATGAGGACATGAAGACCGAAGACTACACCCGTGTCCGGATTGGACTCTACTTGGCGTGGAAGGCAAGCTTGGCGACCGATTATGAAGATTCCCTCTATTGTAACCGACTCCATGTAACCCTAGATCTCTCCGGTGTCTATATAAACCGGAGAGCGTAGTCCGGATAGGGACGGATACTCATTACCATATTCACATAGGCTAGACTTCTAGGGTTTAGCCATTACGATCTCGAGGTAGATCAACTCTTGTAATACTCATATTCATCAATATCAATCAAGCAGGACATAGGGTATTACCTCCATAGAGAGGGCCCGAACCTGGGTAAACATCGTGTCCCTTGTCTCCTGTTACCATCAACCTTAGACGCATAGTTCGGGACCCCCTACCCGAGATCCGCCTGTTTTGACACCGACTTTGGTGCTTTCATTGAGAGTTCCACTGTGCCGTCGACAAAAGGTTTGATGGCCCCTTCAATTGTCAATAATGACGCTGTCCAAGGAAGAACCTTCCTCCCCGGACAGATTTTTGTGTTCGGTGGCTTCGTACTGCGGGCCAACTCGCTTGGCCATCTGGAGCAGGTCGATAGCTATGCCCCTGGCCAGCAGGTCAGATTTGGAAGCTCGAACTACGTTGCGGACGTCCGTGGAGACTTGATCTTCGATGGATTTGAGACCGCGGCGATCGCTCCCCCTCTCTCCGATGAACATGACTTAAATCTGTCATCGGATCACATCCAGGAGATGGATCATGTTGCTGCAACGGCCTCTGAACCAAAGCAGATCGTGCCCTCTGAGGCCACAAGGTCCGCGGCATTGGAGCCGCACACGGACTCGACATCCTGCAATGCTTGCGTCAATGGAACCCTGGACTCGTCTCCGGTTATACGTTCCGGACCGGATATGCCTGCGGACGCTGAGCTGGATCTGTTATCGATTTTCGAATTTAGCACCGCAGACACCTTCCAGCATTCACCTTTGGGTGACGTATTAAATTCTTTGAAGAAATTGTCCTTGGAGGAAGACTCACAGCGGAACTATATTCGGTTCGAGTTAGAGGCGGACGACGAGGAATTTTGCTTCCCACCCGCCACCCACTTCATAGCCACCGTCGATGACTTAACCGACGTACTTGACTATGGTTCCGAAGACATCGACGGTATGGAGCAGGGCCAAGACCCGCCATTCACAGGATGTTGGACGGCAACCTCTTCGTACGACGTATACATGGTTGATACACCCAAAGGATCTGGCGACGACAAAGAAGAGCCGGATGCGAATAAACCCTCTGAGACGCAGTCAAAGCGCCGGCGTCCCAAACGCCTTTCCAAGCCTCGTCGCTCGAAGGATGACAACACTGGCACCGGAGAAAATAGCACTCCGGGCGATGCCGAAAACAATGAAGACCCTGTCGAAGTTACATCCGAACAGGAGGAACATGACAACAGGCAAGACAACCCTGACGAACAGGCCATAGAAGATGACTCAGAGGACGATAGTTACCATCCACCCTCCGAGGAGGAGACAAGCCTCGGCAACGAAGATTTCATCGTGCCTGGGGATCCTCTGGAGCAGGAGCGCTTTAAGCTTCAGCTCATAGCCACTGCAAGGAGCCTGAAAAAGAAACAGCAGCAGCTTCAAGCCGAATAGGATCTGGTCGTCGACAGATGGACTGACGTCCTAGCTGCTGAAGAATACGTCCTCAAGCACCCAGCCAAGAGCTACCCAAAACGTAGACTGCTACCTCAATTCGATGAGGAGGCACCGGAGCACACATCTCCCTCACGCAATGCGGAACGACCACCGCGTGGTCGAGACAGGGCGGCCGAGATAAAGCGGCAACTCAGGCCGAACAGCAGCCTGCCCCACCGCCCCGCAAAAATAGAGACGAAAGAGTTCGGGGTCACACGTACGACCTCCGGCAGACCCTGCACAGTAGAGCAGGACATACAAGATCGATCTACGGATTGCGAGGACGTGCCCCGAGGCACGACGAAGGCTTCCTATTCGGAGGTGACAAACCTAACCACGCCCGGGCCGAATGCCGCAGACGGACTCCATCAGAGCTCCGCCGCGATGCGACCCGCTATAGAGGTGCCGCACACCCTCTCTGCTTCACAGACGAGGTGCTGGATCACGAATTCCCCGAGGGGTTCAAGCCTGTCAACATTGAATCATACGACGGCACAACCGATCCTGCAGTATGGATCGAGGATTTCATTCTCCATATCCATATGGCTCGAGGAGATGATCTCCACGCCATTAAATACCTCCCACTAAAGCTCAAAGGGCCAGCTCGGCACTGGCTTAACAGCCTGCCTGAAAATTCTATCGGCAGATGGGAGGACTTGGAAGAAGCTTTCCTGGACAACTTCCAAGGAACCTATGTCCGGCCACCAGACGCCGATAACTTAAGCCACATAGTTCAACAACCTGGAGAATCAGCCAGAAAATTCTGGACTAGGTTCCTAACCAAAAAGAACCAGATCATTGACTGTCTGGATGTCGAGGCCTTGGCAGCCTTCAAACACAGCATCCGTGATGAATGGCTAGCATGCCACCTCGGCCAAGAAAAGCCAAAGTCCATGGCAGTCCTCACGGCACTCATGACCCGCTTTTGCGTGGGAGAGGACAGTTGGCTGGCCCGTAGTAACAACACAGCCAGCGAAACAGGCCCCTCTGAGGCCAAGAATAGCACTGGCAAGCTCCGGCGCAATAGACACAAATGCCGAAGCAATGACAACAACACCGATGACACCACAGTCAACGCGAGATTCACTGGCTCCAAGTTCGGCCAACGGAAGAAGCCCTATAAAAGAAACAATGAAGGACCTTCCAGCCTGGACCGCATACTCGACCGTCCGTGCCAGATACACGGCACCCCGGACAAGCAAGCCAATCATACCAACAGGGATTGTTGGGTTTTCAAGCAGGCTGGCAAGTTAAATGCCGAGAACAAAGAAAAAGGATCACACAGTGAGGACGAGGACGTAGAGCCACGGTAGCCAAACACTGGGGGGCAGAAGAAATTTCCCCCTCAAGTCAAAATGGTGAACATGATATACGCTACACACATCCCCAAAAGGGAGCGTCAGCGAGCGCTTAGGGACGTCTACGCGGTAGAGCCAGTCGCCCCAAAATTCAATCCGTGATCGTCATTCCCGATCACCTTCGATCGTTGAGACCACCCAACTAGTATCCGCCACAGCGGTTCAGCCGCACTAGTTCTTGACCCAATTATTGATGGGGTTTCACCTAACACGAGTCCTGATGGACGGTGGTAGCAGCCTTAACCTGCTTTATCAAGACACAGTGCGGAAGATGGGCATTGACCCCTCACGAATCAAACCAACAAAGACTACCTTCAAAGGAGTCATACTAGGCATAGAGGCCCGCTGTACGGGCTCAACCACGCTGGAAGTGGTCTTCGGTTCTCCGGACAACTTCCGAAGCGTGGAGTTAATCTTCGACATCGTCCCCTTCCGCAGTGGCTACCATGCACTGCTCGGACGAACAGCGTTTGCTAGATTCAACGCAGTGCCACACTACGCTTATCTCAAGCTCAAGATGCCCGGTCCACGCGGCGTCATAACAGTCAATGGCAATACGGAACGCTCCCTCCGAACAGAGGAGCACACCGCCGCCCTAGCAGCAGAGGTACAGAGCGGCCTTTTCAAGCAGCACCATAGTGCGGCTGCTGAGCCCCTGGATATCGTCAAGAGGTTCCGGACTACACTGCAGCAGGACAGCGCGGCTCGTCAAGAGCTCGATTAGCAATTCGGCCTCCGTCCTAGTCCCGATGAAGTAGTGGCATTCGCACCACGCGTACATAATTACGCACTCAAAATCCCATGGGCATCGACGGAGGCACAAGCTAACCCGGGATCTACAGTTCGGCTAGACCGACCCCGTACACATTTTTTCTTTTCTGTTTCAGGTTCCTTTTCCCGCGAGCCTGATCACCAGCCCCTTCGAAGGATCGGCATACAAAGGGGGCATGCAGCATAGGTGTGCAGGGAAACCTCCATACGTTCTTCTTGATGGTATTTTTACTTATTTCCCAGGACCCGCACGCTGCTCCTTCTTGATTCCGGCATGTTAAATAGTCCGGGTGCTTATCGCCCTATTTGTATAAGATACACCTTGACGTATCCATTAAGTTATAATGATTTGCGGCCCAGTTTTTGTGGTTTTCGCCTCTTACTTCATTTTACTTCGATCTGCTTATCAGCTGCATCGGTACTCTTTTGTATGTCTTATATTCGCCAGGGGCTACTTATCGCCCCATAATACGGCAGCAAAGTCCGAACACTTCTTATATATATGTTCGGCACCCCGAATTTAAGCATTATATGCATTGGCTCCGAATCATGTCTTTGGTCAATAGTTGGGTTGCCCGGCTCCTGTGCTTGCTACCCTACGTTCCGCTCTATCGGCTAGGGTAGTAAACGGAGAACTTCTGCGATTGTGCCCTGGCTCTGACCGGATGAGCACCTCAGTAGAGAAAGCCGAAAACTGATTGTCATGATACGGCGAGAGCCGGTCAGCTGTTCGAGGGTTTCAAAATCGTTGGAGATTTTTTCCGCGTCATGCGAAGGATCGGCACTTCCCGATCAGATGCCGACAGCACCCTGGCTTGGACCAGCGGCTGCGCACTTGCTTAATTATAAAACTCCTATGGCTAAGTGAGGGTGTTTAAGCCATATAGTCTGATTGCCTTGTTCGTTGCGCTAAACAACTCCTCCAATGGACAATATAATTGGATCAAGATTGTTTAGATCCCATCCCGAACACCTCTGTACTACCTACGCGAGGGCAGAAGCCGACGACTGGCCAACCCTCAGATTACAAATAATACGGCCGCACAAGAGGAAATAATTAAAGCATAACAAAATTACATTGCAGGTTTTGTTTCCATAATACAATGCAAGGGCAACTTGAAAATATTTATTTAAATACAATGTCCTGCGAACATTGATCTGCCACAAGTCGAGCCCCTTCTGTGACATCCGCAAATTATCTCTCGGGTGTGCGGTGCTCCTTACCCTCCGGCGGCCCGCTGGCAACTTCAACAGCGTTCATCTTCGCCCACCACATCTTGCAACGAGCGAAGGCCATACGGGCACCTTCAATACAGGCAGAGCGCTTGATGACGTCCAGCCGCGGACAGGCTTCCACTAGCCGCCTCACGAGTCCGAAGTAGCTGCCGGGCATGGCTCCGGCCGGCCATAGCCGGATTGTCAAATCCTTCATGGCTAGTTCGGCCACCCTGTGTAGCTCCACCAGCTGCTTCAGCTGATCGGTGAAAGACACGGGATGCTCTGGCGTCGCATACTGCGACCAGAATAGCTTCTCCGTAGAACCTCCTCCTTCGGCTCGGTAGAGCTCTACAGCGTCTGATACGCTGCGTGGTAGATCCGCAAAAGCCCCTGGGGAACTCCGAACCCGGGTTAGTAAAAGGTATTGCTTCTCCGCATACTTGCTTTGCATCTTAAATGCCTTACCCGCCGTGATCTTCCTGGCCTCCTGGATCTCCTGGAGGGTGGCCTGGGACTCATTCCATGCGATCTCCGTGCTCTGACGAGCCTTGGTGAGTTCGGCGTCTTGAGCCGACGCATCATTCTCCAAGGTCTCACATTTTTTCACTGCATCTTGAAGCTCCTGCTGGACTTCTTTGACCCGGGCCTTGAGCTTCTTACGAGCGGTCTGCTGCTGGACAGCTTTCTCCTCGGCCTCGCCCAAGGCCTTCCTCAGGACCTCGACCTCGGTCGCGGCTCCTATACATATTATGACATTGCAGTCAATACACAGCGCCTATGCTTTCCGAACATACAACAAGACGTTGCTCACCTTGTTTCTCCTGAAGCCGCATTGTAACCTCGCCGAGCTCGTTCTCGGTCCGCTCCAGCCTCTGCTTCAATTCAGAGACTTTGGCAGCATGCGAGGTTGCGGCCAACAGCGACGCCTGCTTATGCATACATAATAAGTTAGTCTCCTACAATAGAGGATTGATCCTCTGTCCGGTTCTTCTCGCCGAACACCGGACAGTGTCTCAGGGGCTACTGACTAGATGGGGTTTTTCTCTTTCTATGTCACTTACCTCGAAACCTGTCAACAGGTTGCTGCAGGCTTCGTTTAGTGCACTCTTGGCAGACTGAACCTTCTCGATCACCGCGCCCATAAGGACACGGTGCTCGTACGTAATGGAGGCGCCTCGTAGTGCCTCCATCAGGTTATCCGGCGCCCCTGGATGGACAGGGACCACCGGCGGAAGCGGCGCACCCCCCTCCTTCAAAGGGGGTTGCTCGCTCGACTCCGGGGCCATATGGGTCTCCGGAGTCGTATTCGGGTGAGGGCCAAACTGGATGCGGCCCTCCTCGCTAGTCTCCATGGGGATCGTCTCCCCCATGTGTCCGGCAGTGGAGGCTTCGCCTCGTAATGCCTCCCGGACAGCATCCTGGACTCCTCCCCGATTCGAAGCGGCCCTCCGGGATAACACTTCAGTGTCATCCCTGGCCCCGGGGGGATAAGCAGGCGGTGGCGACATGCTCGCCATCGCCGACGGAGGCAACGAACCTTCAGACGAGGATCGTTGGAGTAGGTCGCGGGCCGGACTGCAATAGTACAGTTAACTACGTCAAGATAATGGACAGAAGGGGCTGGATGTGCGCACGAGCGAGCCGTGTCACTTACGATGCGGCCTGGGGCTTAGTACGGGGGCGTTGTTCCGGACTGCTGTCAACGTCCCATGCGGTGTCGACTGCTGGAACGCCCTTCCCCTTCTTGGGTGTCTCCGCCTCCAGATGTGCCGAAGCCGCCCTCTTCTTCTTCCTCTCTTTAGGGGGAGGGTTGTTTTCTTCCTTCTCCTCCTCTTCCTCGTCATTGTCCTCAGGGACAAAGGAATGAGCTTCGTTGTCTTCGGACATCGCGTCCGAAGTACCCTTGTGATGGGGGCCACTCTTGGCCCCCTGTGCCTTCTTCTTGGCCTTCTTCTCCGGCGCCTTATATGGCACCGGCACCAGCATCTTCGCCAAACGCGGGATGACTGGTTCTTCAGGCAGCGGGGCCGGACACTGGATCCGCTTCGCCCTCTCCATCCAGTCCTGAAACAGCAACAATAAAAGCTCAGGCATCATCCTTGAAATCAAACAAGCGGAGATTGCAGGGAAAATGACATACCTCGCTAGCGGGGTGGTTTGCGTCGTGTCCGCGATCTGAATCTGCGGCCGGCGGTTTCTCATTGCCCTTGAAGAGCAACTTCCATGTGCCTTCGTGTGTAGTCTCGAAGAGCCTCACCAGGGTCCGGTGCTTCTTCTGATTGAACTCCCACAACGGGTGGCTTCGGCGCTGGCATGGAAGAATCCGGTGAACTAGCATCACCTGGATTACATCGACGAGCTTGACATTCTTGGTCACCATGCTTTGAACGCGCGTCTGCAGCGCTATCAGCTCATCAGGCGAACACCAGTCCGGACTCTTCTCGACCCAGGAGGTGAGTCGCATGGGAGCGCCGGAACGGAATTCGGCAGCCGCGGCCCAGGTGGTGCCGCGAGGTTCAGTGATATAGAACCATTGCTTCTGCCACTCCTTTACCGTCTCCACAAAAGTGCCTTTGGGCCAGGAAACGTTGGACAATTTACTCACCATTGCCCCTCCGCACTCCGTGTGCTGGCCATCCACCACCTTCGGCTTTACGTTGAAGACTTTGAGCCACAGCCCAAAGTGGGGTTGGATGCGGAGGAAGGCCTCACACACGACGATGAACGCTGAGATGTTGAGGAAGGAATTCGGGGACAGATCATGAAAATCTATCCCGTAATAATACATCAGCCCGCGAACAAAAGGGTGGAGTGGAAACCCTAGTCCGCGGAAGAAATGAGGGAGGAATACTACCCTCTCATTGGGCTCCGGCGTGGGGACGATTTGTCCCTCGTCCGGCAAGCGGTGGGCGATTCCCTTCGCCAAATATCCGGCCGCCCGGAGCTCAGTAATGTCCTCCTCCTTGACGGAGGAGACCATCCACTTGCCCTGACCACCGGATCCGGACATGGTTGCTTGAGTGGAAAGGAGATGAGAACTTGGGTGCTAGAGCTCGAGATCGGGAAAGCGTGAGAAGAGGAAGAGGGAATCCTTATCCCCTTATAAAGGCAGCAAATATTGAATGCCTCCTCACTCACCTTAAGATCCGCCTATTTCCAAGCGCTGTATAAATAGCACGGTTGGGTTACCCATGCCCGCATTGATGAGAATCCCGCAATAAGGGGACACGATCTCTGCTTTGACAAGACGTGCCAATGACAACCGTGTCTCGAAACGTGGGATGGCAGATGAAAAACGGTTCGAAATTACGACCGGACGAGCGTGATGTTACGTTGCAGAAAGCTATCAGCGGATGGAACTCGTGTAAAAATATATATTCTCTCTGTGGTTGTGTATGGTGTGTAACAGGTCCGGATACAATCATCGCATCCGAAGACTATCTTGGAGTTCGGAAAAAGGGGAACCCGCCTTGCAATGCCGAAGACAATCTGCGCGCCGGACTCCTCGTCATTGAAGCCAGGTTCAGGGGCTACTGAGGGAGTCCTGGACTAAGGGGTCCTCGGGCGTCCGGCCTGTTATCCATTGGGCCAGACTGATGGGCTATGAAGACATGAAGACCGAAGACTACACCCGTGTCCGGATTGGACTCTACTTGGCGTGGAAGGCAAGCTTGGCGACCGATTATGAAGATTCCCTCTGTTGTAACCGACTCCATGTAACCCTAGATCTCTCCGGTGTCTATATAAACCGGAGAGCGTAGTCCGGATAGGGACGGATACTCATTACCATATTCACATAGGCTAGACTTCTAGGGTTTAGCCATTACGATCTCGAGGTAGATCAACTCTTGTAATACTCATATTCATCAATATCAATCAAGCAGGACGTAGGGTATTACCTCCATAGAGAGGGCCCGAACCTGGGTAAACATCGTGTCCCTTGTCTCCTGTTACCATGAACCTTAGACGCATAGTTCGGGACCCCCTACCCGAGATCCGCCGGTTTTGACACCGACACTGGGGGTGCCCACAAGTAGGGTACGTCATCTTTTCGCCACTTGCCTCACCACCCAACAGTCACGAAGGCTGTGAATCGGGCAAGAGTTAAGCAAAATAGCATGTATCAGACATGGTTCACCCAGGAGACCATCAAGGGTGGTCCCGAGGAGGCTAGAGGTCTTTTTCTTTTTTCTCGGTCGGTACGGTCCCCGTGCGGGTTGCGCGTCGAGGTTCGGGCCTCTCACGTTTTAACTTGTGTTCACAGATCGAATCTGTGTTTTTCCTGGCAATCCAAGCATCTTCGATGGTGCAGAACCTGGACACCAAGTCGGACAACTTCGGGAGGGTTTGTACACAATGGCGGGAGAGGGCGTTAGAGACACCTTTATCCTTGCATCCGCCCTGAAAAGCTGTTATTATATCTGAGTCCTGGTAATTTGGTATCTTTTCTTGACCGACAAGAACCTGGCCAGAATTGTCTGATTGATTCGTCGGGGAGTTGTTGCATGTAGGCTAGATCCCAGACATCTGGTGGCCCCAAATAATCGGGGCAATACTCGATGTGGGAGGTGGGTGAGTGGTTTTCGATCTCTATGGATCGTGGGGTCGAAGTCCTGGTATCTTCATCCCGTGACAGGCCTACGGCCGTCGGACCGGCCGGACTGATTTGAAGATCAGGTTCATTGGCCGCGTCTGGCTGGTCACCATTTAAATCACTTTCCAAGAAGTACTTGGGCCCTTCACCCTTGAAAGGGGGTTCGGCCGGGGCTGGGGAGGAGTCATGGATCACTCCTGATCCGTGGAGAAGGAAGGGCGCTTTTGTGACAGAAGCTTCGGGTGCGGGAATCGTGCCCGCGAGATCGGAGTCGTAAGCCGATGAACCCATCGATCCTTTTTTTTATCCCACATCGGAACTCTCAATGAAAGCACCAGTGTCGGTGTAAAAACCGGCAGACCTCAGGGTAGGGGGTCACGAGCTATGGATCTCAGACAGATAGTAACAGGAACAAGGAGATGATGTTTACCCAGGTTCGGGCCCTCTTGATGGAGGTAAAACCCTACGTCCTGCTCTTGTTTATATCAATGGAGATGTATCAATTACAGAGTTGATCTACCTCGAGATCGTAAGATATGTTCTAGTTCTAGGGCTAGGTAAATGAGATTGTGTTGTCTCCCTTTGCTACGAGCTGGACCCTTCGGCTTATATACACGCCAGGTAGGGTATCTAGGGTTACAAGGTCGGTATCTAGGTGTGGAGGCGGTAGGAGAAGTCTTGAAGTATACGCCAAATCTTCGGCAGATGTAATCTTGATCTCTCCTCCCGCGTGTATCTTCCGGAGTCCATCATGATCAGAATGAGGCCTACTGGCCTAGCCCGATGAATACAGGCAGACTAGGTTAGTACCCCTAGTCTAGGACACCATCAGTTGTGTTGAAGGGCCGCCTGTTGCAGACCAGTATACTGTAATTGAAGATCATACAGATAGTGACGAAGCAGTCTCAGCACAGTCTATTGCCAAGATGTAAGATATGGATCGACAAGCCCCAGGATGGACTAAAAGGTAATCAAAAAAAAATTGCAAAAAATATTTGGTCTAGTGTGTAGTTTAGCTCGTAAACGATGGATGCAATATGTAAGAATTTGGTATGTCTGTTTTGCTGGGGTACCGAATCAATAGGGTGGCTTGCCACAAATTTGGTTATGACGGTTTATATGAAAAATGATGAATAGTTTGTTTATGATGAATAGTTTGTTTATGAGATCAGAGGAATAAAAATATTCAGAGGACTAACACTCCATTGAGAGAGCAAATCATTGGAGCTGAACATGCCTTGAACTTCAGCTCTCCTTTCCTGGTTTTCTTTTGATTTCAATAAAGTTGACTACTCAACCGACACTACTATTGTAAAACATATTTTTATTTTTATTATTTTACAGTGTAAAAAGAAATTAAGTCAAGACCTATGCGATGTTCCCAAATCCTTGACAAAGCTGTGAACCAACCAGATGTTGATTCCAACGCTGCAAGTTGTCTGCACAATCCTTCATATATACGTGTGGTAAGAAAAAAATATCATTGAGCTTCTAGTGTTTGCGCCAATGAATATATACCAGAATCAGGTTTTTTTAGCTATTCAAAGCTAGAAAATAGAGATTAGAGGGGGGAAAATAGAGGCTGCTCACTTGCTCTGTAACATATAAGCAAGAAGCCATGATACGGAAGTTTTGTGATCAACTATTCGAGGTATGAACCTCTTCTACTATTGAGTGTCAAACAAAGTCCCATATGTCCTCTTATTACTACATAGCAGTAAGTGTTGAATTAAGAAGCAATATGTCATATTGTGCAGCTAGAGGAAATGAACAAATCAGTCATGAAAATTGACTCACAGTAGTCTTCATCCAACTCTAGATGCTAGCAAGAATTCCTCATGAACTCTTCGAGCTTCAAGGTAGACATCATCACCTTTCCACCCGTCAGCTACGACAAAGTCATCTCCTGCACGGGGTAGACACCAAAGTAAATGTCAGGTCGTATGGTAGAGAAAAAGGGGAGCCATGTGGACAGCGGAAGAGACTGATCAAGAAATTTGATATTTTATGCATGCTCATGGAAATACTACATCGCCAACACGATCTTCAGTGGCCTAATCTCTACACCAGTGTCAGTGTCGGCGGCACGGACGACGGCCGTCGTGTGCTCCCTACGCCAGTGTCAGTCACATCTTATCTATCTTATTATCGGTTCTGTTTCTGTTGCATTTCCATCAGAATCAAGCTATCCAATTAACTATTATTCCAGGTTCTGTTTCTTTTGCATTTCCATCGGAATCATGCTTTCCAATTAACTATATTAGGCTCGTCGCAACTGAGAGACCCACAAAATTGACATTACATGTCACATTAAGGAAAATATACTTACATGACACGTATTAAGCTAGAAAATTATACTAATTGGTTGATCATTTGTCGATCGGCTCCGACTAAAATTAAATCCCTGGAGCAAATATGTGACCATGTATGTTTGACCATCAGGCAAGATTCTTTCATAGAGAATCAAGCAACAAATAATGAGGATCGCACATGAAGAGGTAGCAAAGAAGACCATGCCAAAAACAAATTCTTGGAACACCAAGTTGTAGACTACAGCTAGGAGCCAAAATAAAACATATTTCTACATTCTTACACCAAGCAAGCAAGTATTGAGATTAAATCTCAACTATTAAATTGGAAGTTGTGTTAAGAGAAGGTACCTGACTAAAGAATTCAGAACAAAATAATCCAATACATTGAAATGTATCCAATGATTTACCAGATGATATATCTCATCTAACCAGAACAATGAATCCCATGCCATACCTGCTGATATATTATGACTTCAATTAACCAGCACAATGAATCCCATCAACAAACATAACTTTCCAAACATGCATGCTCCACTACTAATATGCTGGAAATGAATGAGACACTCAACAGTACACAATTAGGAGGACTACATAAAGGCAAAAGTAAATTATGGTAAACACCATGTACTTATCTATGCAGGGGGGTGCCAGATCGTGAATGGCTAAGGGAGAGGTAGGATTTAGATTTGCCGCATCCCAAAAATTATGTAGATCATTCACCCCATCCACCACAATAAGGTGTGGGGAAGGGGCGATCTCTGGCGCTAGTCACGTCGGCACAGGTACGACAAAAGAAAACTAGCGCTAGCGAACGGGTAGGGCATGAGCGCCTCGTTTTGATTGGAGAAAAAAAAATTGTGTGTCGTGGCAAGATAACACCTCCTCCATGAGGATTTGCCTTCCTCACGAAGGAAAACCTCACCTCTTTCCTTTCCTCGCCGCAGCCACTCCCTCCTGTTCTCCGGCGCCTCCCCGCCCAGCCCCTCCCCCTCATCTCTGCACCATGGTGAAGCAACGCGGCGACTCTCCCCAAACTGCACTCTGTCTGACTGGCTCGGGCCCGACGCCTCCGCTCGCCGCCGCACCTATGGATCTGAGCTCGCGCGCAGTGGCGGAGGTAGGAAGGTGCGGCACTGCTCGTCGCCACGGCCCCGACGGCAAGAGATAGAAGGTGGACTGCGCCTGGCCGCGAGCTCTCGTCCTGAGGATGCCGCAGGAGGACGAGCACAACCCGGACGACGTCCATGCGGTCGTCGGCGCCTACTCCGCCGTGGGAGGCCCCAGCACATGGTCACGCTACCCCCACCCCACGACGTTGTCTGCGTCGATCTGAAGCCCGCACAGGATGGGAACAAGGTGGGGATGGAGATGCGGTTCATTTTCTTTGGATCTCTTGCAAGCTTTCTGTCCGTGTCGAGGATGTCCAGTGCAGAGGAGGATTTTTGCCCCATGTGAGATCACGATATCATGCATCCTCTTTCCTATTTATTGCTCAGATCAGTGCAATGCTTTAGTCCTTTGGTTATTGTTGTTGACCTGATGATAATACGCCATGCCTTGTTATTTGCCTCTTGTGTATTCTGACAGGAGAAAAGAGCTCATGGGACTTTCAAGATATAGAGAAATCAAATGTTAAAAGTACGTAACTATCGATCTATTTAGTGTATGATGTTATCTGAAAATCGTATCTTTATCACAGCCAACATCTGATTCTCTGTGCTTCTATTTGTATTCAACATATCAAAAACAGTACTTAACTATTATCTGAGTGATGCTAACAGTTTGGGTCCGGCGCTGAACTCCTGCAGCTATAGCTCAGATATCCAATCTGTTTGCTTCATTTCACTCGACCTCTCGCCATGTTTGCAAGATTTTTTGGGAGTATTTTGTTTTGCTGGTGCACACAATATGTTTGTTTGAATGCCTGTGTACAAGTATTTGGTAGTATGAAGAAGTTAGCACTCTCATATTTTCATATCCATTTTTCAGACATGCAAAACTCCAGCCTATGCACGCTGACTCCATTTATTTGCACATTACAGATTGCTCAAAAGAAGCAGAGAAAATACACTGATATACCCAATTCTACTTGCACTGTCACGTAGCTTTAAAGGATCCTGACACGGAAGGTTTATTAGTTACCTGTAGCATGCAATGGTAATTTCAGTTCAGTCTACCTGGACGCTTTTGGGTTGATGTTGTCAAGTTGATTGCTCCTGATCAACTTCTGAATGCAATTTGTCATCCTTAGGTGAAAACGGTAAAGCTGATGCTGATCTAGAAAGTTTTTCTGATATTGATGATGTGGAGGTACCGTTGTCCATCCATCTTTGAACGTGTTTGAGTTCTCATGGCAATTGGTAGCAAGGTATAGTGTTGTATATTAGCACATATGTTATGGCTGAGTTTATATGGTTGACTGATGGATTTATTTATTCTTTTGTGAGGCTCATTTTACTACTATAAGCAAGAGCTTGGTGTCCTCTTCCTTGGCGAACAAGGTAAAAAAAGAGGATCTTACTATTGGTTACATTATTATGGTTTGGTCCTGCTCTCTGCTTAAATGTGATACGCTAGATATTATTCAGCTTAAATAGGGAATTGATAGTTTTCTGGAAAGCACTAGGGGGGCCTATCCCCACCTGAGAAACCGATATCCACTTCTGCTCACTTCGCCTCTATCAGTTACCGTCTTCACAGATGTTGTTTATTAGAAAGGGAACATATTCTTCCATATTTTGTTTCAGAAGTACGAATAGTTGTTGTAAAATGCTAATTGCACAAAGCTGAATATGATATGGAAATTAGTTACTGGTGATATGAGATATTTCACGCTATATGCCTGCCAAACTTTTCTTGTAGAAACTGCCCAACCCAAATGCTTCTCCCAGTTCTCCAGAGTATATTTCCCGTGTCTTCCTTTCCTATTTATAAAATCGTCATATACCGAGAAGAAAATTTCTTTACTCACATGTGTCAGTGTCAAGGCTTTGACGTCCATGGCGATTATTTTTCTCAATGTAACTAGCTGTGGATTGCTCTACAATGGTGTAATTGTTGTGGAGATAAGAAAGGTCACTGGGAGGAAAAATAATGTCCTGGGTAAAAACTTATTTAACTCGCACTTATGTCGCCATCACCATGTTTAGGGACGACAATTAGTTGCCTTAAATGTAGTCTGAAGACCTAGCGTTGTATCCAATTCACTTTGGGTGAGAAAGCAACAGCAGAAGTATGCCCACCACATGTGCAGATGTCCATAAAGTTGTACTGCTTGCTATACCATTAATTACTTTCGCCTTGAGGAACATAATTAATAAGAGGACAAAGCTCAGGCAGTAGTGCAAATCACTCCTGAGGATCGCTATATAATTTTGTATTGTTGTAAAACAAATCTGAATTTATAGAAAAGGCTTCATATATTAATCAACCTGTCCTACCTTTTACTAAGGTTCCCTATAGTCCCAGTGATGATAGCATAGTCTGAACCTAGCTGAATGTTTTGTGTCTCCTGGTGATTATTTACCTAAATCATTGTTATCATTGGTTTGATCGTTTTCTGATCATTCATTTGGATCACTGTTGGTAGGAAATCGAAGGGGGGAGGTGTTGAACCTAATTTCCTTGATAGCAGTTATACCTTACATAGTGGAGAAAACATTCGCTCATCGGCGGTGCAAGTATTTGGACGCATAATCACTCCTGGGTAGATGCTGTATGTGATAGGTTATTTGTTATCTCTAATTCTCCATTAATTTTGTAGGTTGACGGGTATCTTCACAATGAGGAAGAGACACGGTACAAAAAGATAATTTGGGAGGAAATGAACAAAGAATACCTAGGGGTAGGTATTGTAACTCTAGCAACATGAGGCACTTCTTATTCTCACAAGAGCGGGTAGTGTTACTGACTGCTGCTTTTTTTTTTTTTTGTGGGGAAACAACTGAAGCCAGCGTCGCGTGCCACAAGTAGTCAAGTATTCTGATTGGAAGACTACCAAGTAGTCAAGTATAGTAGTCTGACGAGACTAAATTCTGAAAGATGTTTGCTTGTTGCAGCTATACCAGTTTACCTATGTTTTTCCCAGTAGCTGGCGCTGTATTTTAATTCTCCTTGTGGATTTGGCGAGATTTTTCCTCGACCAAATTAACTGCAACAGGAAGTGCTTGCATATTTCCCTCCTATGACTACGTTCATCAGGTTGGCATTGATAGGCATGTACTTTGAGTGTGATGGAATAACACTCCATGACACAAACAAGAAAGTGGAAGGGGCGCGTCCCTACCTGGCACCGCCCCAACTTCCTGTCAGGAGGCCCGCAATGGCGGGCCCCAACCACTAGTCTCTTCCGAGATGCCCTCCTATATGAACATGAGGCTTGGGCTTTGCAGCTTCTCAGTACAACAAAGCATTGTACATCAAGTTGCATGAGATTAGGTTATGATACTATATTTTTGTACAAAACATGCTATGTCTCCATGGATCAAAAGTTTAGAACATGGCAATGTGCATAAACCATAACTGAAACCTGAAGTTGTACTTAAGCATTTGTAGCATAGCTTAAAAAAGGAGAAATATTGATGTGTACTGAAGACTGAAGTATCATCCTAAAAGAAAGTATCAGCCTAAAAAGCAAAGAGAGCCTTGGCTCAGTGGTTGGGCATGCGGTTGTGCAGCCTAACGACCCGAGTTCAATTCCTAGAATTCACAGGTGATGCACAGGTTTTTTTTTCCCATTTATTGAGGATCAAGTTTGGCGTGTGGTGTAACCACTCATCAAGAAATATCTTGATACTCATTTAAAAAAATCGAAGGACCATGTTTATCTTGGTACTCATACTAAAATGGCCGTATGCATCCCTAGTTGGTGCAGAGGCCGGGGAAGTGAAATTCTCTCCTAATTTTAAAACGGGAGTTTCTCGGTGAAATCTATGTACTTGGATCTAATTGACTCTGGGCCAACCCCGAAATCACTTCATATCTGGAAAATTAAAGTTCCGCTGAGGATTAAAATTTTCATGTGATTTGTTCACAAAGAAGTGGTCTTAACCAAGGATAACTTACTCAAGCGAAGATGGGTGGGTAGTCCTTGATGTAGTTTTTGTGACAATGATGAAAATATACAACACCTCTTTCTCAATTGTCCATTAGCTAAATTGCTTTGGCGAACGCTTCGTATAGCCTTTAACGTTACTCCCCCCACTAGCATCAACACGTTATTTGGGACGTGGCTAAATGGTGTGGAATTACATATTGCGAGACATATTCGGATAGGGATATGTGCACTGTTTTGGGCTATATGGACTGTAGAAATGATATGATTTTTAACCGGATAAACTTTACCAACTTTTTGCAGGTTGTTTAGCGGGCCACTACTTGGATCCGTATGTGGTCGTCACTCACTCCTGCGGATTCCAGGGAGCTTTTGGCTACTGAGTGCAACCGGTGGGAGATGGTAGCACGGGCTATCTTCAACCGATTTGGATGGCGAGCTCATAATAGGCTAGGTGTATAGGCATCGTAGCCTATTTTTCGCCGGATGTGGCATCTTAGACTTTTGCATTTTACTTCAGTTTGGCTCCTTTTGTGAGCCATCGTTGGATCTCAGACTTTGTTTATGTACTTTCGTTTAATAAAATGGCTGCATGCATCACTCTGATGCAGAGGCCGGGGGCATTCCTCCTTTTCAAAAAAAAAATTCAGCCTAAAAGAAGAAATATGTCCCAGCTCTCCCAGAAATGAAATTGCACTTAAGCTTCCTCTGCAAATGGAGTTCACAAAACCTGCAAAAGGGGATAAGGAACCAAATGAAATCCTCACAGCTTGAATATCAAAATCGAACAGCAAGAAGATTCATGGTCGATCACGACATACTGAAGGCCGGCGGAGGCGACGAGGTGACTGAGGAGCAGGTTGTGTAGGGCGGTGAGGAAGGGTGGCAGCCACAAAGGTCCGCATCTGCGGTTGGATGCATCTACCATGGCTTCCTCGAGCTCATGGAGACAGACCTGTACCTCAAAGTCGGCGGCGAGGGTGTCTTGTCAGCAGACTCCCTGGGCGCGTTGCCTCTTCCACTGCCACTGCAACACAAGGAGGGTCTCGGGGCTGTTCCACCATCGGCCTCGGTAGCTGCTGGGCGTCTGGGCGTGCAGGCCGACCAGGAGACGGCGGCGTCAGGGCATCAGTGTTGGAGCAGGAGTCGGCGAAGGGAGTGAGGATTCTGGGGAGGGTGGAGCCGATCCACCGGCCGGAGGAATTAAGCAACTCCGATCGCCGGCGGCTGGTATGAGGAAAACCGGAGCCGGGGTCGGGCGTGGGGTTCGCCGTGAGAATACCTGGGGCTTTCGAGCGAAAGCATGGCGGCGGCGTGCGCGCGGGCAGGAGATCTAACCCTCGCTCAGGACTCAGGAGTCTCGGTGGGCCGTCATCGTTTGTCTATTTTTTAGGGCGGTTGCATCACTGATTTAGTAGAGAGAAAATCGGAAGCGGGGTCGGGCGAGGGAAGCTTCCTTTTGTCGTGCACGAAAAGAGGGGAGCGGAATCAAGTGAGGCGACGAAAGAAATGAAGCGACTACCAAACCGACCATCAAGACCGCAGACTCCCCCTTTAGGAGTAGAGATATGGGATTAAACTTCCCACCACACCCATTGCCATATAACCCACATGGGCCCTTAGCGATTTTTCTGAAATTGTTAGGGCCCACCCTGATATTTGAACAACTTTGTACTCACCATTTTCGTAGTGAAGTTGTGTGGATCGGTCAGTCCACAACCGTGGTTTTTTTACTCCACAAGTTGAGGAGATTTTTTACGTTTAATCTTGTGTCACATGTGCATGTTGTTTGTGTTATTTCGCTGCTTATTTGTTGGTTGAAGCTGTCCTTAAAGTTCACTACAAGTGGAGGGGCTGTGTAGTGTACAAATTTGTCGTGTAGGTGAATTTGTGCATAGCATCCTTGCTGTCCAGCGACAACAGGTGTTTCTTATGAAGAGTCATTTATTTCATCTTACGATAAATTTCATATTCTGCGTCAAATATGACACTGCCCTCCGAAACATTCAGTTTATACCATGTGGACGTCACAGACCGTGTGCAGGCCTCCTACCTATAGTATACAGAACGAATTTATAAATGTGACAACGTTGGGACAATGCACTGACCAATTTATATGAGCTGAGGATACGAGATCTAGCCATTCTTTACAGAATGCACACTTGTTGAAGAACTACCACAATATTTCGGCCGGCAGACCTTTAAGTTTAACAGCTCGATTGTGCTCACACAATCAACAACATTCAGAGTTCTTGTAGTCACAAGGATCACGATGCCTTGACGTAAATTGCTTTGAAAAGGTCAGTCAAATCTTATGCTACACATTGAAAATGTGCTACATCGATCATTTGCAAGCAAGATCAAACTGAAAATAAACAACTCATATTAAATGTAGATGGAATTCATTCGAGGAAGACCGGGGTTACCGGTTCCCAAAGATGCTAAAACCAGTACCCTCGTTTTATATTACAAACCATAGAGAAAATAAATGAATCTAGGTTTCACGATTCTGGATTATTACAAACCATAGAAAACAAATGAATAAAGTATTTATGATTCTACATTATTACAAACCGTAGAAAAACAAGTTAACCTGATTTCGCATTATTACAAACCAAACGAAACAAATGAATTCAGTTCATCACTTGCAGCCATAACATTTTCTCTCAAAGTAACTGCCTGGTCGGCGTGACCTGACTGCCGCTATGTTTGTGCCTCCACTGGACCCTGGCTGTTTTCCTCTATTGAGAAAACGTCATCGTTCCCATCGGAATCTGCTCTGCCACACGCTCTACCCCAAAATAATTACTCCGACTCTCACAGAGCCCTCGCTGTCCTCAGAATCCTCACTATCCGGATCTGCGCCACCCCCTGGTGTCCCCAAATAATGAGCAAATGGAAGTTATGATGCAACATTGTCAAAGCACAAAATAAAAAATAAAAAAACAAGGCAGTAAAAGTATTCACAAATTTATGTACCTTCAGACTCCGGAATATTTTCAATGTCATCAATTGACGAACCATTAATAACTTTGTGGGGAATGTTCTTAATCTTGTCCCAATTTTGAGGTTCTCTTACGTCTAAGCCTGCAATGTCAATGTGCTCGAGAGACCCAGGCAATGTTGGAAGCATATGGACATTTAAGCAAAATTTCAGCATCAGCCTCTTCAGAGTCGTCAGGTGCTCTATATTGGATGGCATGTCAGAGACCTCAAGATGGAGCGACATGAGACACTCCATAATGTGCGGTATGGTGTCCCAGTGGCATAACTGCAGAACGAGACAACTAAGACTAATGAAAACATACCCACTCACTACAGCTAGCTCACGGTTCTCCCCTACAGGAAAAGCGACCGGAGGGGCGACTCCGTTTCCGGCGTTGGCTCCGGCGTCTCCCTTCCCCCGAGGGCCTCGTGCTCGTCGGTGTGGAAGGGGGCGCCGGATCTGATGCCCGGAGTTGTATAGCTGTAGGTCTTAGGCCTAGTAGCTTAGGTTTCCTCCGTCCAGCGTTGTCTCTGGCGATGGTGGCGGTGGTGAATAAGTGTGCTCTGGTGCCCCTTCCTCCTGCGTGGATGGGTCATGGAGCTTGGTGTTCCGGTCGGGGTTGGCGTGGCGGCGGCGGCGGCCTCGATGCGGATTTTGTCCTCGGTCTCCGCCGACGCGACGGCGCTCGCTCTGGCGCCGGCGTGGGGATGTTGAGGTATGTACAGGAGCTTGCCCTGCTTGCCGTCGGGCTTGGTGGCGACGGCAGGGGATGCTGGAGCATGTCTGTATCTGCGCTGGGTGTGCGGGAGTTGGCTGCCGGTTCTTCTTCTCTCCCTCAACGGCGAGCGGAGGCAGTGGATCTGGAGCTCGGTGACGACCGCGGGGTGTGGCCCCGGCCGATGTGCCACAGGGTGGTATGGCTCGTCTCCGGCGAGTCTCTGTTGAGGTCCATAAAGCTGTTCAGCGAGGAGGTTGTCCCGAGTTTGGGCTGGAGGCTTGTCTCTCCTTCTTCCGGTTGCTGTTTCGGCGGCGTCGAGGATGGAGAGCGACTGCCGGCGTGTTGCGCAGAGTAACCCAGGGGCGTCTTTGTTATTTTCTTCTCTTTTGGGGTTCTTTGTGTAAAGTGTGGAGACAGCTGTCGTTTCCAGTGTCTTCCTTTGTTCTCCTACGTGTGTACGGTTCGGTTTTGTTTAATACATGATGGTACGCGTTCGTTCAAAAAAAAAAGACTAATGAAAACATGTTTGGGGTCGTAAATAGGTGGGCAGCACGACTGGAGCACAAGTTTCTGTAGGTGCATTGTGCTCTTCTCCGTACCCACTGTTGAGTATAATGTTTATTAGGAAAGACGAGATAGACTAGGATTTATTCTGGCTTGTCTTGTACACCAAGTAGATGATTGTACTCCTATATATATGCCACGAGGCTCAAGCAATATATCGACTATTCCATCAAATCTCTCTCACTTCTAACATGGTATCAGTTTCCGGGTTCTAAACCCTAGCCGCCGCTTCCGCACCCGCGCGCCACCCCGGGGCGGTCGGCCTCCATGACCGCCGCCGGGGGCCGCGCGACCCGTACCTAGGGTTCGTCCGCCGGTCAAGTTGATCGGCTGCCCTAGAGAGTTTTTTTTCGATCAATTGATTCGGATTTTCTTTGTCGCCGGTTGTTTTGATCGGTACTTCTTTTTTGTTTTCCGATCTACGATCGGCTTGAGTCGCCCACCGCCGCCGTCGACCACCGCGCCTCTACTCCAACTTTGGCGTCGACTCCACCGGCGTCTTCTCCGACTCGGCGGTCTCGCGTGGCACACGGCGGCCCGAACGGCCGCCGTCCGCGCCTCCGTTCGCACGTCACTACGCCAAACGTCGTCACCTAGATCGGATCGGGACTTCTTCACCAACCCGACGTCCATCTACCTCGGCTGCATCATGCTTCTTCCTGCAAGACGGCGCGTCTTGGTGCACTCGTGGCCACCTCATGCCGTGTAACCGCAAGTCACCGCGCGTCCAACGCACGCGTTGGATGCAACGACCACGGCCGCCCGTGAGTGCTACGCTGGCCCAACACGCGTCCTTCACTTGGACGTCAAGGCATGCATGCGTCTAGTTGGCCTGGTCACACCTGATGCTTGGCTTGGCTTCGTACACGTGTGCCCCCTGGCCAGTCGCCGTGTGCTGCTACGTCGGACGACAATGCACATCGAGGAGCGGACGCTTCGACTTCGCAGACGTTTAGACTGATCACCTGAGCGTATGCGATCCCTCTCATCTACGCCGTGCGACCGATCTGGCCCGTCGGTTGCGCGCGCCTCTGGAGGTCCCGTGAAGATCATGCTCGAGTTCAGCGCGCCATCCACCGATCGAGCAACGGGCTGCCGCTGCGTGGCCCCTTCGGGCCGCAGCGCCGCCGCCCCGTGGTTCTTCTTCCGGCTGCACCGACCCGCGTCACCGCTGCGTCGTCCCTTCGGACCGTAGTGCCACGGCCCGCGGTCCGCCGCCGCCCCGAGGTCGTCCGCTCCAGGTCATCTCCGCGGCTGCACCGACCCTCGCGCCGCCGCTGCGCCGCCCCGTCAGGCCGTAGCGAGCGTGGCACGCGGTCCACGCCACCGTCCCGAGGCCGTCCCCGCGGTTGCACCGACCCGCGCTCCGCCGCTACGCCGCCCCTTCGGGCTGTAGCGCCGCGGCCCGCGGTCCCCGCCGCCGCCCCGAGATCTTCCCGCCGTCGCCCTGACCCGCCTGCCGCCGCTGCGTCGCCCCTTCGGGTCGTAGCGTAGCGGCCCACGGTCCACTTCGCCGTCCCCGCGCGTCGACTTCCCGTGGTATGCGCCGCGCCGTCTCCCTTGGCGCGGGAACGCCACTGTCCGCGCTGGTCTTCGTCATGCTGTCAGGGTTCTTCGCCTACTTCGAGCATCGCCGCCACGCTCCTAACCTAGCCGCCGCCGCCACCGTCAGGCCGCCGCCGCCGCTCTTCTTCGGCCGCCACCGCCGTTACCCCCGTAGCCGCCGCAGCCGCCCGTCCATCTCCTTCGTCTTCGTCCAGCAGCAGCCCGTCGCCAGCGTCGCCGTCATCTACCCCGACCGCTTCATCTACTCCGACAACCGCGGGCGACATTGGCCCAGCGCCGATTGGCCCGCAACCGTCGTCGAGTCCTTCTCTGCTGGCCTCTCCGACTTCTTCGACATGGCGTACAGCTCGTGTAGGTCCCAGTCTACGCATGTCCGGTGCTGGCAACACCGCCGCGTGCCTTCGTCCACGACGTGTCCCCGGGCCTGGCAAGCCTGGTGCGGCGCTTCGTCAACTTCGTCTTCGTCCGTCTACGCATGCCCGGTGCTGGCAACACCGACGTGTGCCTTCGTCTACGATGTGTCCCCGGGGTTGGCAACCCCGGCGCGACGCGTCGTCAACAACATCTTCTTCCCGGTGCACCATTACTTCGACACCACTGCGCCCATGCTAACTTGGCGGCCCCTTGCGCCCGTGGCTCCACGGTGACTTCCTCGACACCGGCTACCCCGACTCGACATCGACCACGGCATTCTTCACACGGCTACCTCGACCACGGCTCCACCACATACGCTCTCGGCTACATCGACAAACGGCACAAAGGGCTACCGCCTTGCTTGAGCAACCTCGTCGGTTGCCACGACTCCGCGATGCATCGACCGTTACGACTGTGGGGCGGTGTCCGTCGGCCTGCCTTCGGATTCTTCTCCAGTCTCACCGTCTGCGTCGCTACCGTTGTGACTGCGGGGGATGTTGAGTATAATGTTTATTAGGAAAGACGAGATAGACTAGGATTTATTCTGGCTTGTCTTGTACTCCAAATAGATGATTGTACTCCTATATATATGCCACGAGGCTCAAGCAATGTATCGACTATTCCACCAAATCCCTCTCTCCCTTCTAACGCCCACCATCCAACTGGGATATCTTGAACTGTTGTAATTGGTGATCCTCAGACATTTAACATGCTCTGGTGGACAAAGACCGTCAAGGACACCTGCTTCTACGTCTGGATTATTTCTTTGACATTTACTCCTTTCCAGCTTCAGTTCTGTGAGCCGTTCCTTATCAGCTAGATTGGCTTCAAGAGCTTCCCCCCTGCTCTGAACATTTTCAAGGCCCATGATCTTCAGGTTGCCTTGAAGCTTGTTTAGGTACTTCAACTGGTGCAACTCGTACCCTTCACCCCGATCAAGATTTAAGGTTGGCATCGTCTGGAGTGATGTCAGCCTGCCTATGTTTGGAAAATTCACATATTTATCGATTACATGCCGCAAGTCGGAGAGCTTAGTCGTATCTTCACCGAAGGAGTAAACAAAATTCCCGGAAGAACCCAAATCAAGAACTTGCAGAAGGTAAATCTTGTCTAATGTACGTGGCAAAATTACCTTTGCAATCCCCCCTGCCCGCAAACCAAGATAGCGTAGATACTTTAAACAACCAATAGATTCTGGCAAAGACAAGTGAATGTGCTGATGAGAACTTTTTTCATCTTCGAAGAACAGAACCCGCAGCTTACTTAGCATTCTAAACACCATGTCAAAGCTTATGTCATCTTCAGCATTATAGATGATCAGAGTGCGCAACTTTTTCAGTTTGATTATATGTCCAGTAATCATGGATGCATTACAACTCTGGATAAAAAGGTGCCGAACATCTGGAGGGACTTCTTCTGCCACACCATTCTCAATTTTGAAGCAATCAGTTCCAGCAACCTTCACTGCTAAATCATGCAGCAGATCATGAATTACAAAGTACTCATGGTCACTGTCATCCTCTTCTCGAATCAGAAATGAGGTGGCCACCAATTCATTAAAGTAACCACGACCAACATCTTCCATTTCTTGTCCTCTGCCGGTGGTATTTATGAACCCTTCTGCCACCCACAAGTTAATCAACTCATCACGTTGTAAGGGATATCTTACAGGAAAAATACTGCAATACGCAAAGCATTGCCTGACCTGCTCGCCAAGATGCTGGTAGCTCCACCAGAGAGCTCCCATGTGCTTATCCAAGAGATTCTGATCCCGAACACTTATCCAGTCTATAACCTCTACTGTTGGTTTTTGATATAAGATTCCTCCCACTACTCTAGCTAGTAGTGGTGATTTCTTCAGCTTTTTTGCAATCTGAGCACCAATCCTTTTAAGCTTTCTTTTGTCTTGATTATCCACTGGCTTACCGTTAAGTGCATAATGCATGAACAGTTCCAAAAAGACTTCATCATCCAATTCAGGTGTTTGATACTTAGTACTTGTGATATCAGGACCTAGACGTGACATTGAATCTTGTCGACTTGTCACAAGGACCTTACTTCCTTTGGTTCCAGTCTTCAAGGGAGAAAATAACAGTTGTAGATCCTGCTCACCGGCTGCTTCATCCTCATTAAACCATATATCATCCAGTACCAAGAGGAACCGTTTCTCAGCCAGTACCTTCTTCAGTTCTTCTCTCAACAAATCAAGGCTGTTATATTTAGGACATTCCTCATTCTGCTCCTGAAACTGTTTCTTACGGTTATTCCATGCTTGCTCAAACATCTCACTGTAAATTTTACCAACCTTAAAATTGTTAGAAACATGAATCCACATAACAAGGTCAAAATAGCTATCATTTCGCTCAGACTTGCACACACATTGTGCCACCGTTGTCTTCCCAGACCCTGGGATGCCGATAATGCCAGTTACAGATAAACATTTATTTTCTTCTGTCCGATGAAGCATTTCTGTTATCTCCTCAAGAACGTTCTTGCGGCCAGTTACCTTTCCTATTGGATCTGAAATAGTGGGTGTCGTATTATTTTCTGAAGTAACATTCAGCATATAACTGTCTTTTCCTATTTTGCTTAGATTTTCCCGCTGAATAGTTTTATGTGCTTTTTTGATGACTTCTTCGATCTTGCTCACATTTTCCTTCAGAAGTTTAATCAAAGGCCCTGGGATAGTCAAACTTGATAAAGTACCGGTGCCGTGCATAGGAAGAGAACCAACATGTTGAAATTTGCATTGATAGTTGGATGCATACATTCTGAGACTCGAAATTCAAATACCATGTCAGCACTCATATTGGAAGAGAGACTTCAGAAACGTCAACCTAGTTGGAAGGCTAAACTCTTGTCATATGGGGGGCGATTGATTTTGATCAATTCCGTCCTAATATGGTTCTATACATGTTATCATTCTTTCACTTACCGAAAGGGGTTCTTCAGCGTCTCGATTACTTTAGATCCTTTTTTTTTTTGGCAGTGTGATCATGAATCCAAGAAATATCGGCCGGCTAGGTGGAGCGTATTATGCCGACCTAAAAGTCAAGGGGGCCTTGGGATTCAAGATGTGAGATTAAAAACATCACTCTTTTGAGTAAATGGATTTAGAAACTACTCACAGAGAATGGAGTGTGGCAGGAAATCATTCGTAACAAGTACGTGGGGTCCAAAGCCATTTCTCAAGTTCATTGGAAATCTGGTGATTCACATTTTTGGTGTTATGTGATGAAGGCCAAAGAATTCTTTTTCCAGTTTGGCCCTTTCTCGGTTAGGGACGGTTCTCAGGTTCGATTCTGGGAAGGTACCTGGCTGGGGCCACCCCACTTAAGGTGCAATACCCTAGCTTGTACAAGATCGTTCAACATAAATTCGTCACAATCAAACAAGTTTTGGGACAAGAAAACCCTGATATTTCTTTCCAGAGGGACCTTTTAGGACCCCGCAGCAGCAGCACGGAATGAATTACTCCTTCGTCTAGAGGCCATTTAGCTGTCAGACGAACCGGGCAAGTTTCGATGGAATTTGCATCAAAACGGCAGGTTTTCAGTCAAATCCTTGTACGATGCAATGGTTCATTGTGATGTTCCGGTTGATAACAAGAAATTGTGAAAGCTCAAAATTCCTCTAAGATTGAAGATTTTCCTCTGATTTCCAAACATAGGGGTCATCTTGACTAGAGATAACCTAGCACGACGTAATTGGCAAGGTTTTAAGAGTCTTTTGCCAACATGATGAATCCATTATACACTTAATTTTTTAATGTAAGTTTGCTCATGCAGTTTGGGCCATAGTTCAAGTAGTTTCAAATCTCTACCCCCCACTTAGTGCACGTAACATGTTCGGCAATTGGTTGTGGGGTATTGATAAACAATTTTCTGCACATATTCTTGTGGGGGCGGCTACCTTATGCTGGGCATTGTGGCTTACCAGGAATGATGTGGTTTTAAACAATAAATGTGTTTCATCTCCTGTGCAGGTTATTCATGCATGTATGCAATGGCTCCATACTTGGTCTATCCTGCAGAGGCCGGAGGACAGAGACCTTTTTATGATGGCGTCTACACGATTGGAGCATACGGACAGGGAGGTTTTCTCCCTTCATGGATGGCGGTGTAATCTCCGGATGAAACTGCCGCATCCTAAGCTAGATTGTTTTATTTTTACTGTAAATGATGTTTATTTTTGGGTCTGTTGGACTTGTTGGCTGTGTGCATCTCGTTAAGCAGACGCCGGGCATTCTATGGATTCGGTTGTATCACCTCGTTATATCAATTCAATGAAATGGCCTTTATTGAAAATATCAGCACTCATGTTTCCTTAAGTTCAAGACCAACCTCAATGTATTACGAAAACTATATTTTGGCCGCACTATTGTGGCCTATTTCTATGTTGTTCTCTCAACTTTTATATCAAATAAATTAGATCTCTTAATGCTTTTGGTTTAAGTCCATATTCACGTATTAAGTTATTTTAGAATTATGTATTTACAAACGAGAAAAATAGGCGATGAGAGAGGCGACTAGGGCGGCCTCGCACAGCCGCGGCACTGGTTGCTCCGGCGACCAGCGCGTCGGAGGGCGTTTCTGGGCGCTTGCGCAGGAGGACTCCGAGGGAGAGGCGGACGAAGATGCTAGCGCACTGTAGATTGGATCGCCGGCGGTCGCTTCTCCGACGCCATCTGATATGCTCTGCAAATCCTTGGCCGTCAGGTACTCGAAGGAGATCGTGAACTGCGTCGACACAGTAGGTGCGGCCACGGATCCGGCGAGGGATGGCCTAGATGCTGGCAATTAGATCGAGGTTCTCTACCGGATCATTCGCCGGCAGACGGCAGCGTCGGCGATTCGTCCATGGAAATGGCCACTACCGAAGAATAATTACTCTCCCGTCGTTAACTCTTCAAGATTTTATTGGGCTGGGTCCGTGGAAAGTTTTGTGTCGATCAAGACGCTGGACGAAGAAGAAGCTGCAGGCGGCGGTGCCGGCGCTGGAGCCGACGCCGGCGACAGGCGTGGTCGCCGCGATCAGGGCGAGATCGCATCGTTTGAATTGCCCGATTGAGCGGGATGGGCTTGATGCGGGGGAAACGAATTTGGGCCTTGGGCCAGCTGGGCAGGGGGGGGGGGGGGGGGGGGGGGGGGGGGGGGGGGGGGGGGGGGGGGGGGGGGGGGGGGGGGGGGGGGGGGGGGGGGGGGGGGGGGGGGGGGGGGGGGGGGGGGGGGGGGGGGGGGGGGGGGGGGGGGGGGGGGGGGGGGGGGGGGGGGGGGGGGGGGGGGGGGGGGGGGGGGGGGGTCTTCAAATTCGTGAACATGTTTTTGTTCATCAAATTCAAAAAATGTTTGACTATGTAAAAAAATGTTCAACAATTTAAATAATGTTCATCGGATTCAATTTTTTGTTCATCGGATTTAAAAAATGTTCATTAAAATTCAAAATTTGTTCATCGAATCCACGTGCTTGCCGGCGGAGACCGAGGGGTGGAAGGCTTTCCCTAGTCCCCTTGCGAGAGGGAAATGAAAAGCGACTGTACCATGCACTTTTATGTGCATATATGTTACGAATGTTATGCTATACTACTATTTTTTATCTGGATTTTTCTTAATACAAAAATTTCTTTAAAAATTTGAATGGTAATGTTCCAAAAGTTTCGGTATTCCTCGGTAAATGAATTTTCTTGTGCCCTCCGGTAAAAAGATACTAATATAAGAGCATCTACAATCGGACCCCTTAAATCCTCCCTAAAGGTCTGTGCGAACAGCCCTGTCAGTGCGTGGACAGGAGAGAGAAGGAACAAAGCCACCCAACTGCCCCCCCGGGGGGGGACACACACACACACACGCACGCACTTTCTCCATTTATGTTCGGGCTGTCCGCAAACCCACGTTCCCAATCCATATATCGGGAGGATATGAGGATGCCTAGGCAAGTCCAGGCATATGGATATGGCCCACCCTGGACCACCTTTCCTCTTTATTTATTTCTTCATTTACTTTCTCTCTCTCCCTCACAACCAATCATATGCATGTGACGGGGCATGAGGAGGAAAAGTAAGGTTCATGATTGCATGCATGGACAAATGAGGGCTTAAAACGGACATGTCCATTCACTCTCCGGATGTGTCCATGGACGTTGACGGGCCAGTGCGTTAGTAGAATAGAGCAACATCCATGGAGTGATAAAAGAATGATATCAGCCATTTAAAAGTTATTTTAAAACTACATTATGATTTATCCCTCAAACTGCTACTCAAATGTATGATTTGTCTTCATTGTCGGCTTTATTTGACGAAATCTTTGAAACTAGATCCATTGTCACAAAGTTTCAGCAATATTTTTTCACCTTGAAATTTGCCACCTAAACTCTTATGATGTTGCCAGGAAGGTTTTCTTTTTGGTCAAAATTTCCGGTAACCGACCGGTTATCGGTATCTCGGTGAGCGCCGAAAAAAGCGCTACTGATTGAAATGTTTGAAATGAATTTGAATTTAGACGTTTATACACTGTCAAATATGCCCCCTATGGATGTTGTATCACATTTGCTTGCCGTTGTGGTAAGCTGCATACTCCACGCTCGTGAGGTAACCGCTGGAACATAAGGTAGTTTGTGTATGTTGTAGCTCAAAATCAATATTTTTGAAGCAAAGAAAATTGCAATCTAAATTTCATTTGAATATTTTTGGAAGAAAAAAATCCAAAAAACCAGAGATTTACCGAAACTGGTTGTTCCAGCCTTCCGGGAGAAAAATTGTATCAAGAAAAAACCTTGGTTGCCATGCATTGACAACAAAAGTTACCACATGACATCTTTGATATAACACAATGCTAAGTTTTGTGTGAATACAATGACAGTTTTAATTATCATCGGATGGCATAGGGTTCGAGGGAAGTGACACCTTCTTACGGACTCGGAGCGGGGCGACCTAGGGCGATTTGAAATTCGCCCTTCCCCAGGTGAGATCATCTGCTTTTATCCTCGGGGGACGATGCTCCTTCTAGGATGAGGCGGTTTCACTTTGAGCCTGCATGGCTGTTACAGCCAGGGTTCTTTGAGATGGTGCGGGACCGATGGGTAGAAGCCGCGGCATCACCGCCTAGGGCTTACTGTGCCACTGACACCTGGCACCACTGCACTAACCTCGCCCGCCAGCTCATGCGGGGGTGGGGGACTAATCTAGGCGCTGACATTAGAGCGCACAAAGAGGCCCTGCTGGTGCAGATTAAGGCACTTGATGTGCTGGCCGATTCATCTGGCCTATTGGCTGATGAATGGCTTAGGCGCTACGCCCTTGAATCCTTGTTGATGGAGATATTCAAGGGCGAGGAGCTATATTGGCAACGCCGTGGAGGGCAGAAATGGCTCCTTCAGGGTGATGCCAATACAGCTTATTTCCAGGCGATCGCCAATGGGCGCCGGCGGAAATGCGCGATCCCATGCCTCTGGGAGGGGGACACCCTTCTGGAACACCCGGATGAAATTAAGGCTCACGTCTACTCCTTCTATAAGGAGCTATTCTCGGCGTCACCCCGTAGCGGGGTTTCGTTGGCCGATCACTTCTGGGCTCCTGCCGACAGAGTCTCAGATTCTGAGAATGCGGAGCTAACACTCCCATTTTCGCCGGAGGAGGTGGGCAGGGCTATCGCCTCTATGAAGGCGGGATCGGCCCCGGGCCCGGACGGTCTGCCGGTGGCCTTTTTCCAGCGGTTCTGGCATGTCATAAAGCCGGTGATCATGCCGATGTTCCATGAATTCTATATTGGAACATTTGACATGTCTCGGATCAACTTTGGTGTGATTACCCTGATCCGCAAAATAGTTGGGGCGACGGATATTAGACACTTTAGACCTATCACGGTGATTAATGTGCTCGAGCGCATCTTCTCGAAAGTATGCACTACGTGGCTAGCCCCTGTAGCGGAGAGGCTAGATCATCCCCTCCAGACTGCATTCCTGAAGAGCCGACGGATCCATGATGGGATCCTGGCTCTCCACGAGATCGCACATGAGGTATATTCGCGTGGCCATAAGGGCGTCTTCCTCAAGTTGGATTTCCAGAAGGCGTATGACCGTCTGGATTGGTCTTTCTTGCGGTTGGTGCTCGAGCGCAGGGGCTTTGATGGCAGATGGTGTTCCTGGATTATGCAGTTGGTGCAATCTAGCAGGACCGCCATTAATATTAACGGAGAGGTGGTCCCTTCTTTGCATCCTCGGCAGGCGTGAAGCAAGGGGACCCGATTTCCCCCTTGCTCTTCAATCTCACCGTGGATGCCTTGGCCGGCATCCTGGATAAAGCGAGGATGGCCGAACACCTTACAGGGGTTGTTGGTCACCTAATCCCTGGGGGAGGGGTCACCCACCTCCAATATATTTGATGACACCATGATTATGGTGGAAGGGTCGGACCTGGACTTAGTTAACCTAAAGTTCCTACTTCCGTGCTTCGAGGCGATGTCGAGGCTAAAGATCAACTTTGACAAAAGTGAGGTCTTCGTTCTCGGGTTCCCGCTAGAGGACCAACAACGGATTGCTGATAACTTAAACTGCAAGCTGGCGTCATTCCCCACAACTTACTTGGGGATGCCTCTGGCAGACTCGAAGATCTTGTCGAGTGGATTTGATCCCTTGGTCGGCCGGGTGGCTGCACGGGCCGAGCCGTGGTGAGGCCGGTTTACCTCCAAGGGAAGTAAAACGGTCCTCATTTGTTCTAACCTAGCGAGCCTCCCCATGTATATGATGGGGCTGTATATCCTTTCAGAGGGCGTTCATAGCTCGTTTTATAAGGAGCTCGCTAGGTTCTTCTGGCAGGCATCTGATGGCCGCCAGAAGTACCACATGGTCAAGTGGGCAAATATCTGCTTGCCCAAGGACCGTGGAGGTCTAGGGATTATGGCATCCCGTTGGATGAACGTCGCTCTCATGCTACGTTGGGTCTGGCGGATCTTGCGCGGCGACGGAAGGCTGTGACTCCAGCTCCTTCAGGCAAAGTACCTAAGGGGCGAGCCGCTCCTCGCATGCTCCCGCTCAAGAGGTTCCCAGTTCTGGCGTGCGATCCAAAAGATCAAGGAGGAAATTCGACTAGGAATTTCCTTCTCTATAGGTAATAGGGAAGGAACCCAATTCTGGCTAGACCCATGGGTTGGGGACAAGCTGCTAAGGGTGGGGTTCCCGGTATTGTTCTCCATCTATACAGATCCGTCTCTTCTCGTTTCTGCGGCCATTCGCCTGGGGCATTGGGATGTCCGGTTCAGGCGCTCATTTGGCCCGATCGAAACTGCTGAGTGGAACCGCCTTCTAGAGGCCCTGCCACAGGCGCTACTGGACTATCCGGACACCGTGCCCTGGAGGCTTTCACCGTCTAAGGAATTTTCAGTCAGCTCGGCATACCAGGCGCTATGTTGCGCTCCCATCATCCCCTGGCTCTCGCCTCTGTGGAAGGCCCCCATGCCCCTGAAGATCAAGATATTTGTGTGGCAACTTCTCCGAGATCGCATCCCTTCAGGGACGGAGGTGCGTAAGCGGCGTTGTCCCGGGGATGGACTGTGCCCCTTATGCTTGGTGCCGGAGAAGGCGACTCACATCATTTTCACCTGTACGGCGGCGAGGGCCCTTTGGACATTCATACGCGAGGCTCTTGGGCCCGACTGGGAGGCCCAGGACCTAGCGGAGTTCCTCCAGACCAGGGCCAATCGAACTAGGAGACGTCGCCGGTTATTTTGGTTGATCTTTGCGGCGATGTCATGCACCCTCTGGACGACTCGCAATAAAATGGTTATTGAGCTGATCCTCCCGAGGCAGGCGTCTGACTCATTCTTCAAATTCCTTGCTTTTATGTAGCACTGGCACCCGCTCTCTAGGCAGTGAGATCGGGATCGGCTTGACAGCATGCTGGACGCGCTTCAGGCTACGGCGCGTCAACTATCATCTCCGTAGGGCCGCTCGACGGCCGCCACTAGGTGGCTTTTTTCTTATTTCTTTTTCTTTCATTGGGCATGAGTGCCCCGCTGCCCCGGCTGTCCAGGTTGGTTGGATTTGTGTGATGCTTGTATGGACCGTTGCTTTATTTATAAAGCGGGGCGAAAGCCTATTTCGAGAGATCGGATGGCATAAAGCCCGAAAAAAGTTTTTCGGGACATACCAGTTAAGATCTAGTTAGGAAGCTCTCGACTGTACTAAACTAATGGTGAAAAAGGAATATGAACTAGCCTAAAGGATGCATGCATGCATGGATCAGTGGCGGAGACAGGCCCCAGGCAACAGGGGCCTTGGCCTGGTGCGTGTCTACTAATTCCTTTGTCACTGTTCGTACTGTAGATGCTGACTCCGCTACTGCATGGATGGATGGGCATGCTCCTGCCATTCTAATCACATGCCCAAGAGCAGGCCTTGCTGGAAACGGAGCAAAGAAACGTTCGTTCCCAATAATTTTCGTATAAAAAAATATGGTAAAGAAATACAAGATGTGCAAGGGCGCGAGTAGCGGAGAAATTAAGCATACCCATTTATGCTTTGTCCCACTCTTTTGCCGACGAACGTACTCCACTTCATCCAAGATGTCTTCTGTGGCATACAAAGCAGATTTGAGATCCGCCAACAACTTCTCAAAGAGATGCTTATGTTCACTGCCCTCAGCTGCTTCTAGAATAAGCTTCAGCTCAGGGATAGTGTCCTTCGCCAAGGACTCAATCTTCTCCCTTGTTTTGCCTGGTTTGATGTGGCCGTAGGCTCTGTCCAAAAGCCTGGTGATATATGGGGAGACAAACCACCCTGTGGCGGTTAAGCCCCATCTGATTGCTGCTATTGACAGAGGATCCGCCATTGAAGGTTTTCAGAGGTAGAAAGAAAGATAAGTAACAGGGGAATATGCCATGCTATGTGTTTGGTGGATGGATTGATCGAGTCCTCTAAAGCAAAGTTGGTGTAAAGTTGCTATGGAGGTTTTTTTTTGGAAATAGTACTTTTTTCTGAACAAATTCGGAAAATAAGATCCAAAAATGAGATATTGCAAAACTAGTACACGTTCGTCCAACCGGTAGACGACACCTCACGTTTCGGTCAACCAGTGACCGAAACATGACGTGTCGTCCACCGGTTGGACGAAACATCTGTTTCGTTCTATCAAAAGCCGAATCATTTATTTCGTTCTACCAGAGGCCGAATCATCCATGCATTCGGGTACGAAGACAGTTTCGTTTTACTGGAGACCGAAAACTCTATTTTCTTTCCCCGCCTTTTTTTTTGCCGCCAAAATTCTTCCCGCCATTTTCGTTGCCGCCAATATTATTCCCACCATTTTATTTTTCACGTTTTTCTTTGCCGCAAATATTTTTTCGCGCCTTTTTTTTGCCGCCAATATTGTTCCCGCCAATTAATTTTCCACATTTTTTCTTTGCCGCCAATATTATTTAGCGCCTTTTTTTTGCCGTCAAAATTCTTCCCGCCATTTTCATTGCCGCCAATTTGTTCCCGCCTTTTTCTTTCCCGTCATTTTCGTTGCCGCCAATATTGTGCCCGCCATGTGAGCAGTGACCTGTCGTAACCGAAATGTTTGTGCTTCTCTCTGTACTCATCGATGTCCTCATCGCCCGCCTCAGATGCTGGGATGTGAACCCACTCCTCTCTAGTGGCCTCAACCATACGTGCCAAAGGTAAAAGTCCAGCCCAAGCCAGCCTACAAAATAAGAATGCAAAATTCAATTAGTGTGTACATATTTTTAGCCCATACTACTGGAATAAGAATGACACATACCTATCAGCCCAATCAGGGTGTATCATCCAATCAGACTTTGGAGTGCGAGTGACCAACACAGGGAGCTCATGACCAGCCTCCATATGTTTAGCCCGATGTTTTACATCAATCGTAGAGCAAAGGATACAGAGCCATTTCTGCACAAAGTAAAATATAGTCCGCACATATTACAAAGTAAAACATAGTCCGCACATATTACAAAGTTAAACATAGTCCGCACATATTACAAAGTTAAACATAGTCCGCACATATTACAAAGTTAAACATAGTCTGCACACTTCAATTGCTGGAAATTCTCTCTCCCTCACCCTCTCCCTCCCCGTCATCCTCGACTGCCTCGGCCACGTCCACGCCTTCCTACTGACGTTGCAGCCACTGGCGTTGTAGCCGTCGATGTAGACGCACCAGCAGTATAACCACCAACGGTAAGAGTGGGACAATATTTCATCCTGTGGCCATATCCAGCGCATAGCAAACATTGTATACTACACCCACCGGCTTCAGATTCGTCCATATCATTACGGATGCGACATACCTTCCTTCTACCTCTACTTGTCCGCATCATATCTGGGTCTGGGATGTATTGCCTGTCATCGGGGTTAACCGTGTTGAAGTTACCCATAACTCTAAATCCATCCATCTCACTGGTCCAAGTATTCTGCACCGACTCTTTTAGATAATATTCAGACACGAAAGAGATCGCGTCCATTTTTAACTGGCCACATGCAGCCAACACATGTGAGCAAGGCAGGGGGGGGGGGGGGGGGGGGGGGGGGGGGGGGGGGGGGGGGGGGGGGGGGGGGGGGGGGGGGGGGGGGGGGGGGGGGGGGGGGGGGGGGGGGGGGGGGGGGGGGGGGGGGGGGGGGGGGGGGGGGGGGGGGGGGGGGGGGGGGGGGGGGGGGGGGGGGGGGGGGGGGGGGGGGGGGGGGGGGGGGGGGGGGGGGGGGGGGGGGGGGGGGGGGGGGGGGGGGGGGGGGGGGGGGGGGGGGGGGGGGGGGGGGGGGGGGGGGGGGGGGGGGGGGGGGGGGGGGGGGGGGGGGGGGGGGGGGGGGGGGGGGGGGGGGGGGGGGGGGGGGGGGGGGGGGGGGGGGGGGGGGGGGGGGGGGGGGGGGGGGGGGGGGGGGGGGGGGGGGGGGGGGGGGGGGGGGGGGGGGGGGGGGGGGGGGGGGGGGGGGGGGGGGGGGGGGGGGGGGGGGGGGGGGGGGGGGGGGGGGGGGGGGGGGGGGGGGGGGGGGGGGGGGGGGGGGGGGGGGGGGGGGGGGGGGGGGGGGGGGGGGGGGGGGGGGGGGGGGGGGGGGGGGGGGGGGGGGGGGGGGGGGGGGGGGGGGGGGGGGGGGGGGGGGGGGGGGGGGGGGGGGGGGGGGGGGGGGGGGGGGGGGGGGGGGGGGGGGGGGGGGGGGGGGGGGGGGGGGGGGGGGGGGGGGGGGGGGGGGGGGGGGGGGGGGGGGGGGGGGGGGGGGGGGGGGGGGGGGGGGGGGGGGGGGGGGGGGGGGGGGGGGGGGGGGGGGGGGGGGGGGGGGGGGGGGGGGGGGGGGGGGGGGGGGGGGGGGGGGGGGGGGGGGGGGGGGGGGGGGGGGGGGGGGGGGGGGGGGGGGGGGGGGGGGGGGGGGGGGGGGGGGGGGGGGGGGGGGGGGGGGGGGGGGGGGGGGGGGGGGGGGGGGGGGGGGGGGGGGGGGGGGGGGGGGGGGGGGGGGGGGGGGGGGGGGGGGGGGGGGGGGGGGGGGGGGGGGGGGGGGGGGGGGGGGGGGGGGGGGGGGGGGGGGGGGGGGGGGGGGGGGGGGGGGGGGGGGGGGGGGGGGGGGGGGGGGGGGGGGGGGGGGGGGGGGGGGGGGGGGGGGGGGGGGGGGGGGGGGGGGGGGGGGGGGGGGGGGGGGGGGGGGGGGGGGGGGGGGGGGGGGGGGGGGGGGGGGGGGGGGGGGGGGGGGGGGGGGGGGGGGGGGGGGGGGGGGGGGGGGGGGGGGGGGGGGGGGGGGGGGGGGGGGGGGGGGGGGGGGGGGGGGGGGGGGGGGGGGGGGGGGGGGGGGGGGGGGGGGGGGGGGGGGGGGGGGGGGGGGGGGGGGGGGGGGGGGGGGGGGGGGGGGGGGGGGGGGGGGGGGGGGGGGGGGGGGGGGGGGGGGGGGGGGGGGGGGGGGGGGGGGGGGGGGGGGGGGGGGGGGGGGGGGGGGGGGGGGGGGGGGGGGGGGGGGGGGGGGGGGGGGGGGGGGGGGGGGGGGGGGGGGGGGGGGGGGGGGGGGGGGGGGGGGGGGGGGGGGGGGGGGGGGGGGGGGGGGGGGGGGGGGGGGGGGGGGGGGGGGGGGGGGGGGGGGGGGGGGGGGGGGGGGGGGGGGGGGGGGGGGGGGGGGGGGGGGGGGGGGGGGGGGGGGGGGGGGGGGGGGGGGGGGGGGGGGGGGGGGGGGGGGGGGGGGGGGGGGGGGGGGGGGGGGGGGGGGGGGGGGGGGGGGGGGGGGGGGGGGGGGGGGGGGGGGGGGGGGGGGGGGGGGGGGGGGGGGGGGGGGGGGGGGGGGGGGGGGGGGGGGGGGGGGGGGGGGGGGGGGGGGGGGGGGGGGGGGGGGGGGGGGGGGGGGGGGGGGGGGGGGGGGGGGGGGGGGGGGGGGGGGGGGGGGGGGGGGGGGGGGGGGGGGGGGGGGGGGGGGGGGGGGGGGGGGGGGGGGGGGGGGGGGGGGGGGGGGGGGGGGGGGGGGGGGGGGGGGGGGGGGGGGGGGGGGGGGGGGGGGGGGGGGGGGGGGGGGGGGGGGGGGGGGGGGGGGGGGGGGGGGGGGGGGGGGGAATGGCCTGGAATCTGAAGAAATAGACGAAGGAAAGGAAGAACACAGAGAGTGAGCTGAGAGAAAGGGAGGCAGGAGGAAGAAGATGGCCTACGGCCTTATCCCGTAGCATTTCGTCCACTAGTAGGACGATTCGTCCGCTGGTAGGACGAAACACGTGGTTCGTTCGCTCGTAGGACGAAACGTACACGGGCCGTCGGTGTGGTGGGCCGTTTTGTCCAACTGTGGAACGAAACAGATGTTTCGTCCAACCGATGGACGACACGTCATGTTTCGGTCACTGGTTGACCGAAACGTGAGGTGTCGTCCATCGGTTGGACGACCGTGTACTAGTTTTACAATATCTCATTTTTGGATCTTATTTTCCGAATTTGTTCAGAAAAAAGTACTATTTCCAAAAAAAAAAACCCTGCTATGGAAGTATCAAGTATGCTAAGAACCAAGCCGATCAATGATATGCATTCGGAGTTAAAAGGAAGTTTAGGCCAGCATGTAAGAAGCTTAGTTGTCTGCACAGCTGAACAGTTAACTTCTTTAGCCAAGGCAATAATTTAGTAGACGTTACATCAGAGCCTATCACCCAGGAAGAAAGTCGAAACACATCTCTATGCAATTAATTCAGTTGGATTGCTATTTGTTGACATTTAATATCTTGACACTCGACACATCAATCAGAACACCTCTGGCATCAATGGGTTGTAGACTATTCATCCGAAGATTCCTTTTTGTATCCCGCTGGGCGAGTAGTCATCATGTGGTTATGTGCTGCTGTCCAATGTTTAATTTCCTCTGAACCTTCATGCACATCCAAGCCCAAAAGGCAACAGAAATTTTGCAAAGTAAACCAGTGTACGAATCATGCATCCCTTATTGCCCCAAAATTTCACAAACAGGCAAATGCAGATTTTTAGAGCATATGCACCCGGGCCTCGCTATCTTGGCTGCTCAATGTTGCTTTGAGATCTGTGCTACACAACAAACTTAGTACATGCAAATTTTTTTTTGTTTCTCTCATATAAAACATGTCTTGAACTTCAAACTTTGCAGCACAACAAAGGTTTCTATTGCTGTTGTGCTGCAAAGTTTGAAGTTCAAGACATGTTCTATACTCCCTCCATTCCTTATTATAGTGCGCATAGGTTTTTGGCTTAGATTCCGAATTGTAGTGCGCATTGACTGTTTTGAACGAAAGTATCCCTTGGCTAGTCACGGGAGTGCAGCAGTAGGCACCCATGTGCTTGACAGACCTAGCAGGTATAGGGGCAATTCTCGTCCAAAAGAAAGCGCCAGCACATGTCTTGGTATAAGAGCTACACACAAGGCACGCTATAAATAGGAACAGAGGGAGTATAAGAGAAACAAAAAAGAGAAAAGTACTTGCACGAACCGCGATGCAGAAAATAAGTGGCTAAATAGGAAGGGCCCGGGTGCACATGCTCAAAAATATGTTTTCGCAAACTAGGCTTAGTCTGAATTTTTTTTTTAAATCCAGTCCCTCGGTGCTATGTGATGCAACGAAGTTGCTGTATCGGAGTTCGTTCATATGCTGAGACCTAAACTTTGGACGAATTCCACAAACTTAAGAATCCACCCTTGTGAAACATCTCCCATGATGGGTGGCCACTTGGTTGACACTTCAAATTCAAATTGACACTTCAAATAGTCCAGGGTGGCCACGCCCTTCACTTTGGTCGACAATTCAGATTGCTGGACTATTTATGCTTATGTTTCATTGACACTTCAAAGATCTCTCCCTTCCACTCGTTGGGAAGTGTCCATCTCCTAGCCATAACCTTCTTTGACAAGTATGCGACATACATTTCAATACTCCCGCTTTCTGATCCAATCAGTGCAGATATCAAAATCTCGGCCCAGCAACAAGGCAGGCTCGAAACTATCTTCATACGCGTTAAAAAAGGGACTCTGACCTAGAAGATAATGCCACCATAAAACAGCAATAAACTGACCTGGAAATCCTGGCCCTGGCATTTCGTCGAGCACGTCATGTGCACCGCTGCTGCTGCGGTGCTCGCACCTGCTGCGCGTGGATTTGAGAGCAATATACATTTATAAACAATAATGATGAAGTAATCAATGTCTTAATTCCCTAGCTTCATGGCACATCCAGGCACAAAAGGCAATACACATTTTCGAAAGTAAATCAGGGTACAGCACGCAACTCTGTTTTCCCTAATTTTTCACCAAACTCTGACTATCTTTGCAGAAAACGCTACTGCAAAACAGCAGTCAACAGACATTGAAATCCCCGGGCCGGTATTTCGTCGATCATTTCATGCGCATGGCTGCTGCTGAGTGTTCATCCCAGCTGTTACTCGCGTGGAGGTGCAGTGCCCCATGCCTAGCCGAACCGAGGGTCATCAAGTGCATCCCGTTTATCCACATAAATAGGTAAGGCGAGCTCAACAAACTTTTTCTATCAATGTTGAATGTTCATTTGTAAATAAAAAATTAATGTTTTCTCGAGCAATGATCATTTGTATAGAGAAGCAGATTGATACAGTTCGGCTATGGAGAAATCATAACAAAATGCATGAATATTCATGTTGGCGAGCTTCTTCAAGCTACATGACCTCGAGCTCAATAGGCTCTTCAGCTTGAGTCAAACCGAGCCTAAAGCGGGATGAGAGCGACTAGCTCACGAGCTCAAGTTTTTCCTTCTTTTTTACAGCTTCCACACTAGTCGTGGCTGCATCTCTCAAGTTTCAGTTCGGATGTCAGTTTCTGTGCAACAAGTACATATAAATCAGGCAATGTGAGTTCATGTAGATTTAGGCAGACTTAACGATCTATGGTAGTACCTACAAGTTTCATTGGTTATTGATTGGTTACAGTCAGGCTCCGGCTGGCATGACCGTTGGTTCGATCAAGATGGATAATCGTTCTCTCTAGTAGGATGGCCGGGGTAGACAGACACATCGTGGAAGTACATTAATAGTATGGTTTTTGTTGTGGTTGGTCAAATTATCCGCACGAGAGCAGAAAATCGAGAACGCATGCAGCAGTTGCAGAACCCTGAGGAAAATTAACAAGTTGAGACTGCACAGATCCAAAACGGTGTAAAGCATCAGAACATGGACGAAAGAAACAAGATCCCCATTGTTGCCCCGAGCATGTGTGGATCAGGTGCTCGAAATGAATTTATGAAATTGCAAGTGGAGACCAGGCTACTTGTGTACTGCCTTGTTTTTTGCTCTGTTTCAGTTTCAAAACCTGAAATCTTCTTGTGGCTTTTGTCTTTTCCTCCATTAAATAATATGAGAGAGCATCAAATTAAGACCTAGTAGCCACGGCAATACTACATACTGTATGTACAAGAACCAACCAAGATTAGCTGTTAGCGTGAACTGGAATCAAGAGCGCTAGAGAAAAGAGCAATAAGAGAACCCAAACTTTATTTTGATAGAACAACCGACAAGTACTACCATAATTCCGGGTTCTGTCTTCCTTTGCCAAATTGAAAGGTTAAAAATTAGTACTCCTGCCGTTCACTTTTATAAGTCGTTTCAGACAACTTATAATGGGCTGCTTTGCACGCTGTCTGAAATGTGTTCAACGCCTTATAAAAGTGAACAGAGGGAGTATATTCGATTCCAACTTCCAAGCATCGAAAACTGATACACACCTTAAGCAGGTATCATAATCTGCCATGCTCACAAGCCTAGATAATAACAGCATATACAAATTAACCATTACTGGAATTGTACACCCTTTTCTATGTTTACTTGTACCAAATAGAGCAATCATACTATACATTACCTGCAAGTTTGGCTTGGTATTTGTCTCCATGTTGTAGGGTTTACTTGTGCAATTCTGCCACATGGCTTCGTTTAGTTGCTGCTTCTTCCTCCGACCTGCTTCTCTGCTCTGCTTGCACCGAGTGAACTGGAGAAGAGCACATGCATCATGGAGCACATTCAGTTTGAGCACCTGAAACCCAGCAGGCAGACTGACTGGCTTGATGTTTCACAAAAATAGTCCAAGAGAAATTAAGAGGAGCAACAGCTGCCTAAATGAAATAGAACTTCATTTGACTAGATATTTGCACTGCATGCACAAGAAGCATCAGAGTAGCCTACAAGTGCCAAAATTATCAGGGACCCTCCATTTTATAGAATGATTTAGATGAAATTCTAAACAAACACAAACAACATCAGGTTGAGTGCATACATTTTCCCAGCAGAGGGAGGGAAAATTGACCACGGCTACTAGAAACGAAACAAAAGAGGGAGGGATACACAACAGGGAGCAAAATCTCAGTTCAATCAGGCGCCTCCAACTTGGTGAACCTGCCTGCTACACATATCAACTAGCCCAGTCCAGCTCAACTTGGTAAAATTGCGTCATTTTTTTGTGCCCCGATCGAGAAGAACTTCACTCTAACATATTTGAGGTGGGAAAACTTAAATTCATCAATTAATTAAGGGCATTTAGAGTGGGGCCTGAAAGTAAGGTGTTTGACGAAAAAGGCTTCCGCCCCGCAACTAGGGAAACTGACAAATATTGGAGGATTACTTGGCATTTACAATCTTGAAAAGGTGCAGTCAGAAGAAGCAGCAGCTGAATCAAAGCTGACACACAAAAACCACATGCAAGAGCTTATATTACAGAGAACATTATGCATCAGACTCAACTTTTTCATTGCAAGTGGAGGGAAAGGATGGCCAGGATAGTTTATCTTTGGATTGGCTGGTTTTCTCTAATCTAACTTATCTGAAAACGTTGGAGATGAGAAATTGTGCTCCTCTGCTGCTTGATCGCCTCCTATTGCTAACATCTCTGGAGTTCCTTGATATAACTTTCTCAAGTAATGTATTATGGCGGTTGAAAGTGCGAGACATGTCCAACGCATACTGCCTGTTAATAGGATAAGTGTTGAGCGATGTGGTTGCAGTGGTAAGGAATTGACACAACTGTTCTCTCTTATGCCGAAGCTTACCCAAATTACAATAGTGGGTTGTCAGGGGATAAAATGGCTCAGTGTGGCGGGCCAATCATCAGCATCTTCTTCTTCTGCTGCTGAACAGTTACATCATGGGAAAATCAGACAGCAGCAGCAAGAGTCAAAAGGAGGAGTAGACGGAGTGCTGCTCTTGCCTCCCCAGCTACAGAAATTATACATCAAAAAGTTCCCAGAGCTGAGTTTGCTCTCCGATTCACTGGAAGGCGACAAGGAAGGAGGTGGGCTCAAAGATCTTTGTTCCCTCCAATCGTTGGATATATTGGACTGCCCCAAGTTACTCCACTCCTATTCATCCTCTTCTTTTCCATTTCCATCCTCCCTGCAAAGATTATTTTTGAAGGCATGTGGGGAGTTCAGGGGCGAGGGCATATGCCCTCTCCTCGCCCAAGGCCATCTCAATGAGTTATGCATCTTCGAAACCCCCAAAGTCTTTGCCAGTTCTGAGCCGCATGACAGGAAGCTTATTCCCAGTTCGTCTGCACATCAGGAGCTTGATCTGAGGACAGATGATATTGCAGGACTCCTCACTACACATATCTGCAGCCTCCTCGCTTCCTCCCTCACCACCTTATATTGTAATTCTAACAACGATGTTGAGCGCTTCACACATGAGCAAGAGGAGGCTCTTCAGCTCCTCACATCCCTCCAGGAACTTGCCTTTTGTTCTCTTGAGAAGCTGCAGTGCCTCCCGGCAGGTCTGCATAGACTTGCCAGCCTCAAGACATTAAGGTTCTCATACTGTCAAGCCATCCAGTCATTGCTGAAGGACGGACTACCGAGTTCTCTGCAAAAATTAGAGATCAGCGATTGTCCTTCCATCAAGTCGCTACGCAAGGGCACCCTCCCAAGTTCGCTGCAAGAATTAGAGATCTACGACTGCCCTGCCGTGATGTCTCTGCCAAGGGACAGCCTCCCATGCTCTCTGCAAAACATGGAATTCAGGAATTGCCCCGCCTTGAAGTCGCTGCCCGAGGATGGCCTCCCAAGATCTCTGCAGGAACTAAAGATCTCTGGGTTTACTGCGATCAATTCGCTGCCCAAGGGCGGCCTCCCAAGATCACTGCAAGTATTAGATGTCCGTGATTGTGACAATGAGGAGCTGAAAAGGCATTGCCGCAAGTTAAGAGGAACCATCCCCAAGATCATAACAGCATAATCTGACCAAAGGTAACAGCCATTCATTCCGACTTGTTACTCACTAATTTCCCCCGCCTTTTCCTAACGTCTGAAGCATCGTAGTAGTTATTCTCTGTTTTGTTCAGCTCATCAAAATTACTGTCATTCCACCTAAATAACCCACTTTTTTTTTTCTCTACTCTGCAGGGCACTTCTTCAACCTATACATTCTTCTAGCCTCTAAGAATCCAAGCACGTATGTTTCAAAGTGGACGTGCAAGCATGAAGGTCTCAGTTTACATCTTTCATCTGTACATAAAACTGGTCAGTACACGCATTATCATCCCATACATCCGTAGTTCCATAAACTGTAGCATGTCCAAATCATTTGTCTTTTCGGGTTTGGTTTGCCTTGTTACCAGAATATTTATAGTTCTAACAATGTTTGTTTTGATCTAACGTGCAGGGCTTTAACTCGGAGTTGTAAATTCTTCTAGCCTTGTAGAATTCTCTGCATTCACGCGACGGCACACAGTTCTCATATCATTGCCTTCAGTGGTATCCTCCTTTGCACATAAATATGGTACATATATCTAAGAGAATTTTACTCTTTGTAAAATTAATCGATGGTATTCTCCTTGCTTCTTCCTAGTACCCACATGTCAACTCATTTTTTCTTTTGCCACCATGGACTTATAACCTTTGTTTAGATAATTTCTCTGATGATTCTTGTTTTGATTTACCATGTGTGATGCCCGATGCCTGCATTTTCAGTGCTTGTGGTCAATACTTGCACTGCACATCCTGAATCTCTTCTCATTTTCCTAGGTTTTGGCGCACGGATCAGCAAAAGCTACTGAACATTTTAAAAATGCGGCGTGCAAAGAACTCTGACTTGCATGTTTATGCTCCTCAGATAGTGTTTACAAGGTCAGTTTGTTAACTGCCAAACTCTTTCATAGCAGATCTCTAACTTAGGAGATCATGAAAGTAATGTCATCCTTAGATGCTGGTGTGTTAATTCTTACATCTGAATCACTGCACCCACCATCATGATGCTCGGAATATAGTAATATGTGCCAATTACTAAGTCATTGCACCATCACGATGCTCACTATTTATTTAAGCTAGGAGGCTAGTGTAACCTTGCAAACAATCATTGCCATGATATAAATTTCAGATAAGTAAATCAGCAATCTAATGGGGATAGATTAGCTCCTAAAGTACTCAGAGCCACTAGCAGAAAACAGGGCTTTGGTCCAGGCCTGAAAAGCCCATTAATCCCTGTTCACTCACGAACCGGGACCAATGGGGGCATCAGTCCCGATTCGTGAGGCCAGGGGGCCGGCCGGGCCTCGGGGGCCATTGGTCCCGGTTCGTCTGGCCCCTTTGGTCCCGGTTCCAGACACGAACCGGGACAAATGGGCGTCGCTCCTGGCCCACAACCATTGGTCCCGGTTTGTGGTCCCGGTTTAGATAGATAATTGTGTAATTTTCTTACTTTTATTATTGTTTGTTATTATATAGTGCGATGGGTTTGGTATCCGCCCTCGTCGGCCCTCGTCCTGTCTATGATTCGGATGTGGTATATTATCTTTTATAACTATTTGTTTCATTTAGTGTTTATGACAATTATGCCGACCAACGTGACATAGATGTTTTTATCTAGGAGGTATGTGAACAGGAAATTCCAACCGACATAGAACTTCTTATTTAGAAGTTAAATTTAGTTGAAAAAGAAAACGAGTATTTGAAAGAAGAGAAGATGAAACTGGAGTTGTATGTTGCCGATGTCGTCGATAATCACAAGATCCAGATGGATGCAATGCGCTTGAAGATTAGAAAATATGCCATTGATAATAAGGCTTGATATCATTATGCTGTTGGATCAATTGTTACCTTAGTTGCGATAATTTCATTGTATGTTTTAATTAGATGATCTAGCTAGAGAGCTATATGTTGTTCTATGAGAACTATGTATGAACTTTATGTATTTATTTTTTCAGTAATAACATTTGATCACTACAGTACTTTGGTTTTAATGTGATGATGAACTTCTATTAATTTGGTCACTTCTCTATTTATGATGTTCTGTAATGGTTTTTGACACACTTAATTATATCTAATGCACGCAGATGAACCGGCACTGGATGTATGGTAACAGATGCACCTCCGAGTACATGAAGGGCATGCATAATTTTCTCGAAGTGGCTGAGGCAAACAAGCAGAATGGTTTTATGTGTTGTCCATGCCGTATCTGTGAGAATACGAAGTCTTACTCTTCGTCGAAAACGCTTCACGTCCACCTGCTTGAGAAGGGTTTCATGCCACACTATAATGTTTGGACCAAGCACAGAGAAAGAGGGGTTATGATGGAAGACAACGAAGAAGAAGAGTATGATGACAACTATCGGCCCCCTGAATACGGTGATACTGCAATGGGGGAAGCTGAAGATCAAGATGAACCAGACGATGTGCCTGATGATGATCTTCGCCGGGTCATTGTTGATGCACAGAGAGAATGCGAGACTGAAAAGGAGAAGTTAAAGTTTGATCGCATGTTAGAGGATCACAAAAAACCGTTGTACCCAAATTGCGAAGATGGCAACACAAAGCTCGGTAGCACACTGGAAATGCTGAAATGGAAGGCAGAGAATGGTGTATCTGACAAGGGATTTGGGAAACTACTGAAAATAATGAAGAATAAGCTTCCAAAGGATAACGAATTGCCTGATAGTACGTACGGAGCAAAGAAGGTTCTCTGCCCTCTAGGATTAGAGGTGCAGAAGATACATGCATGCCCAAATGACTGCATCCTGTACCACGGTGAGGAGTATGAGAATTTGAATGCATGCCCGGTATGCGGTGCATTGCGGTATAAGATCAGACGAGATGACCCTGGTGATGTTGAGGGCGAGCGCCTCAGGAAGAGGGTTCCTGCCAAGGTGATGTGGTATGCTCCTATAATACCACGGCTGAAACGTCTGTTCAGAAACAAAGAGCATGCCAAGTTGATGCGATGGCACAAAGAAGATTGTAAGAAAGATGGGAAGTTGAGAGCACCCGCTGACGGGTCGCAGTGGAGAAAAATCGAGAGAAGGTGGCGGGACTTTGCAGGTGACGCAAGGAATGTATGGTTTGGTTTAAGCGCGGATGGCATTAATCCTTTTGGGGAGCAGAGCAGCAATCATAGCACCTGGCCCGTCACTCTATGTATCTATAACCTTCCTCCTTGGTTGTGCATGAAGCGAAAGTTCATTATGATGCTAGTGCTCATCCAAGGCCCTAAGCAACCCGGCAACGACATTGATGTGTACCTAAGGCCATTAGTTGAAGAACCTTTACAGCTGTGGAATGGAGAAGGTGTACGTGTGTGGGATGAGCACAAACAGGAGGAATTTGACCTGCATGCGTTGCTGTTTGTAACCATCAATGATTGGCCTGCTCTCAGTAACCTTTCAGGACAGACAAACAAGGGATACCACACATGCACGCACTGTTTAGATGACACCGAAAGTATATATTTGGACAAATGCAGGAAGAATGTGTACCTGGGACATCGTCGATTTCTTCCGACCAACCATCAATGTCGAAAGAAAGGCAAGCATTTCAAAGGTGAGTCAAATCACCGGAAGAAGCCCGCCGTCCGTACTGGTGATCACATACTTGCTATGGTCAATGATTTACAAGTAATCTTTGGAAAGGGTCCCAGCGGACTATCTATTCCGAATGACGCTGAGGGACGCGCACCCATGTGGAAGAAGAAATCTATATTTTGGGACCTACCCTATGGGAAAGACCTAGAGGTCCGCTAGGCTTCTTGGGCGTGAACCTGCTAGGCTTCTTGGGCGTGTATGGGAAGACAAAAGATACACCGGAGGTACGGGAGGACCAGCAACGTGTGCACGAAAAAGACGGCATGCCTCCAAAGCAGTATGAAGGTCCTGCCACCTACGCTCTTACCAAAAAAGAGAAGGAAATCTTCTTTGAATGCCTGCTCAGTATGAAGGTCCCGTCTGGCTTCTCGTCGAATATAAAGGGAATAATAAATATGGCAGAGAAAAGTTTCAGAACCTAAAGTCTCATGACTGCCACGTGATTATGACACAACTGCTTCCGGTTGCATTGAGGGGGCTTCTACTGGAAAACGTTCGATTAGCCATTGTGAAGCTATGTGCATTCCTCAATGCAATCTCTCAGAAGGTGATCGATCCAGAAATCCTACCAAGGTTAAGGAGTGATCTGGCGCAATGTCTTGTCAGTTTTGAGCTGGTGTTCCCACCATCCTTCTTTAATATCATGACGCACGTCCTAGTTCATCTAGTCGACGAGATTGCCATTCTGGGCCCTGTATTTCTACACAATATGTTCCCCTTTGAGAGGTTCATGGGAGTCTTAAAGAAATATGTTCATAACCGTGTTAGGCCAGAAGGAAGCATCTCCACGGGCCATCAAACAGAGGAGGTCATTGGGTTTTGTGTTGACTTCATTCCTGACGTTAAGAAGATTGGTCTCCCTCAATCACGGTATGAGGGGAGACTGACTGGAAAAGGCATGCTAGGAGCGGACTCAATAATATGTATGGACGGGCATTCTTGGTCTGATGCACACTACACAGTTCTAAAGAATTCTACCTTGGTGACCCCGTATGTCAATGAACACAAGAATATTCTGCGCTCCAAACACCCGGAGCAGTGTGACGACTGGATTACATGTGAACACATCAGGACTTTCGGCAGTTGGTTGCAAACACATCTCATGGGTGACAACACTGTTTCTAATGAGCTGTACTCATTGGCCAGGGGACCATCTTCGACCGTATTGACTTACAAAGGCTACGAGATAAATGGGAATACATTTTACACGACCGCCCAAGATCAAAAGAGCACCAACCAAAACAGTGGTGTCCACTTTGATGCAGCAACCAACAGGGGAAAGGACACATATTATGGTTACATAGTGGACATATGGGAACTTGACTATGGACATGATTTTAAGGTCCCTTTGTTTCAGTGCAAATGGGTCAACCTGTCAGGAGGCGGGGTACAGGTAGACCCACAGTACGGTATGACAACAGTGGATCTGAACAATCTTGGGTACACAGACGAACCATTCGTCCTAGCCAATGATGTGGCGCAGGTTTTCTATGTGAAGGACATGTCTACCAAACCAAGAAAAAGAAAAGATGAGCCAAAGCGCCACATAATTCTTTCAGGAAAAAGAGACATCGTGGGAGTGGACGGCAAGACAGACATGTCCGAAGATTATAAAAAGTTTCATGAAATTCCTCCCTTCAAAGTCAAGGCTAACCCAAGCACCCTGTTAAACGATGAAGATTATCCATGGTTATGGCGCAATAAGCAAAGGACAAAAGCGAAGAAAAAGTGAAGACTTTCTCTCCACAACTATTATGATGATGCCTTTGATCTAGAATATCACTGCAGTTACATGTGAAGAAATGAAATGCCTTTTGTAACAGATGAGTTTTCGTACGAAACCCTGATACTTCGAAAGTGATTGTCCATTTTGTACACGAAGTGCATCCAGTTTTTGCCGTAACCCTCTCAACTTTTTAGCACGTGCTATGTGGGTTAAATGATGATACCATGCCAACTTTCAACCTTTTCAGAGTTCATTTGAAGTGTTTTTCAATTTCAGGGTCATTTAGCTAAAAAAAATAGTAAATGCATGAAAAATACCAAATAAAGTCAGAAAGGGTTGAAAATTGATGATGTGGCTTTGAATGGTGCATTTTGAACACACAAAAAGTCTGAAGTTCAAATAAGTTCAAAAAATGAAATCCCTCTGTAACAGATGAGTTTTCGTCCGAAACCCTGATACTTCGAAAGAGATTGTCCATTTTGTACACGAAGTGCATCCAGTTTTTGCCGTAACCCTCTCAACTTTTTAGCACATGCTATGTGGGTGAAATGATGATACCATGCCAATTTTCAACCTCTTCAAAGTTCATTTGAAGTGCTTTTCAATTTCAGGGTCATTTAGCTAAAAAAATCAGTAAATGCATGAAAAATACCAAATGAAGTCAGAAAGAGTTGAAAATTGATGATATGGCTTTAAATGGTGCATTTTGAACACACGAAAAGTTTGAAGTTCAAATAAGTTCAAAAATATGAAATCCCTTTGTAACAGATGAGTTTTCGTCCGAAACCTTGATACTTCGAAAGAGAGTGTCCATTTTGTACACGAAGTGCATCCAGTTTTTGCCGTAACCCTCTCAACTTTTTAGCAAATGCTATGTGGGTGAAATGATGATACCATGCCAGTTTTCAACCTCTTCAGAGTTAATTTGAAGTGCTTTTCAATTTCAGGATCATTTAGCTCAAAGAATGAACTAATATAAAAAAGAATGAACTAGAAAACTTTTATAAAACTCTAATAGAAAAATTAATGAACTAAAAGAATGAATTAGGAAACTTTAATGAAACTCTAATAGCAAAAAGAATGAACTAGAAAACTTTAATGAAACTCCAATAGCAAAAGGAATCAACTAAAAAGCTTTTATAAACCTCTAGTATTTTTGAAATTAAAATTATATAAAATTTATGCTACTAAAATTATCAAAGTATTTTTTGTTCAAAACATTAATAGCAAAAAGAATTTTCATAAAGAAATTTTTTGTTTGAAACTTTAATAGGAAACTAAAATAACAAAATCTGTTTTTGATTAAAACAGACATTTCAAATAACCTAAAAATTACGAAATTGAATATAATGATAAAACACAGTAATATTAAATATTAGGAAAAAGAATCACTCAAAAATCTATTTTTATAGTAAAGTTATTCACAAACTAGTGATTCACACAAATTTCAAAAAATTCAAATTTAAACTATTCAAATTGGAAAACTAATGGCACTAACAGAAAGTTTATAATTTTTGTGACCTAAAAGCAAAAAGAATCACTGAAAAACTATAAGTAGAAATAAAATAAAATAAATAAAGCAAAAAACAAAACAAAACAAAAAAACTGAAAAAAATAAAAAAATGCCACCTACTGGGCCACCGCGGCCTGAATACGACTAGAAACCCAACCATGGGCCAGGATTCAGACCCGCAGAAGGCCTAGTAGGCCCACAGGCAGATAAAGTCGCTTTAGGCCCGTAAGCCTGCATTTGAGAGGAGCTCGAAGTGGTCAGCGCAGCCGCGCTTATAAACCACTGTCGAAGCCTCTCGGCTAGCGAGGTGGGACTAAACATCCCACCGCACCGCGCTAGTTCCAGCACAAGGCCTTTAGTCCCGGTTCGTGGCTCGAACCGGGACGAAAGGGCGCCTTTGGTCCCGATTCGTGGCACCAACCGGGACCAATGCCCCCTTTAGTCCCGGTTGGTGCCACCAACCGGGACCAAAGGTCTCCTTTTCCCGCCCTTGGGGGGGGGGGGGGGGGGGGGGGTGGCACCAACCGGGACTAAAGGGGGGCATTGGTCCCGGTTGGTACCACGAACCAGGACCAATGCTTTGTGTATATAAGAAAGCACTTAGCAGTTTCTGCAAAAATCACTTCTTTCGGGGGGGGGGGGGGGGGGGGGGGGGGGGGGGGGGGGGGGGGGGGGGGGGGGGGGGGGGGGGGGGGGGGGGGGGGGGGGGGGGGGGGGGGGGGGGGGGGGGGGGGGGGGGGGGGGAGATGTTTTTACATATTTTTAGATGTTCATATATGTATGTATGTATTTTTAAGATATATGTATTTTTTGTATGTATGTATGTATTTTTTTAGATGTATTTTTTGTATGTATGTATGTATGTATTTTTTCAATTGTAATATGCATGATGTTTTAAATTTTTAAATGTGCTCTATTTTTTTTGATGTGATAGATAGATGTTTCGTGGAGATGAGATGAGATGAGATGGAAGAGAACTTTTTTTAAACTTTTTATATGTATGGAAAAGAGGAAGAAGGAAGAAGGAAGAAAAAGAAGGAGAGGAAAATAAGAAGAGGAAGAAGGAGAAGAAGAAGAGAAGAAGAGGAGAGGAAGAAGAGGAGAAAAAAATAAGAAGAGGAAGAAGAAGAAAAAAAGAGGAGAAGAAGAAGGAATAGAGGAGAAGAAGAAAAAATAGTATTCTATTTTTTCTTCTTCTCCTCTATTCCTTCTTCTTCTCCTCTTTTTTCTCTTCTTCTTCTATTTTTTCTTCTTCTCCTCTATTCCTTCTTCTTCTCCTATTTTTTTTCTTCTTCTTCTTCCTCTTCTTATTTTTTATCGGAAACGAGGGTGTCGAGGATCGCCGAGCGGTCGAGGGTCGGGAACTAGGGTAGAGGGTCGAGGGTCGCCAAGGGGTCGAGGGTCGAGGGTCGTCAAGGGGTCGAGGGTCGAGGGTTGAGGATCGCCGAGGGGTCGAGAGGATGAAGTTTGATCATATGTCAAAGTTTGAATTTTGACATACTAGCAAAAGAGCCCGTGCGTTGCAACAGTTACAAAATGAATTTAACAATTCATATGGTATTCAACAGTTTATCTCCCGTGGTGCAGTATTGAACTATAGCTCCCAATCAGCCGGCTTCTGCCACGACTTATCTTTCCTTTGGTATAAAATTGCTGGGCATTCAGCAGCCATGCTACTATTAATATGCAATACTCATCCTTGAAAAACAAAAAAATTGATATTCCCTAGTCCAAAATAAGTGTTGCCATTTTAAACTGGGGTTAGTTTAAGACTGCAACACTTACTATGGATCGCAGGTAGTAATACTTAGATATGTGTATGTGAAAACGACATATAAAGTTTACACCATATATGAACTGCAAAAATACAAAAATACATTATCGATCAAGCTGATTAGTCATGGTAAATACATGCCACTCCTTGCAGATAACTTCGAGAAATTATCCAAATTTTACTGTTGGATTTGGATCGAAATAAACCACCTTGGGTCTGAAAACTAAACAAACTTCCTTCAAAGTGTGAAATTATCTCCGCATACTCATAGATGCTCAGTGGAAGCAAACCTTTTTGCAATAATGATTTATACTATCACATAGTATCTATATCCGTTTCTCTAAATAGTTGAAAAACATATGTACATATATTATTGGCTCTAAGTAATGCAGCGACAAATGTATTTACTTCGGATAGATCTTAGAGTTTTTTATGGAGACAATGACAAGCGTGAGTAATCGTGGATATAAATTGTGACAGATATGGCACTAATAGAAAATAAAAAGTATCTTGAAGTCTAATTCAATTTAGTTAATGTCAATACTGCATCTAGCTATTCGCTTCATGCACATAATGATATATACATAGGGACGCACCTGAGGACGTTACGTGCTCCAAGTTGTTAGGATTTCATCGGTCCGTGTTTATGCATGCAGTAATCATCCGTACACGCATCTAGCTTCTTGCCTTTAGTTGATAAGCATGCATCCATCTGATTGTCATCCGGTGCCCTGATCACCCAGATATTACTTGTGGCGTTGGTCATAGCGGCGGCGGCTGCGGTTCTTCAATGTGATAAAGCCATCTTTCCTGGAGTTTCCAGTCAAGGAAGACGACATGGTGATTTGTGAGTACAGTATGGACGGAGGGTGGCGCGGGAACGGTGCATGCGCTCGACGACAAACGGTAGCCAGAGGAGCGGATCAGTGGTGGGATCGGCTTTGCCTGGATCGTGATCTCGTGGTTGTATGCATTGGTTTTCTAGTTCCCGTATGGCCGTATTGTTGGCTGTCAGATGGACCAATTGACGAACCAAATGAAGAGCAACTTCGGCCTATGGCCGTTCCTTCTGAATCATGGTTGGCTCCTTGACGCGAGCGACACACCTCAAAGAGGGGCTGCGCCGCCGCCGTCTCAGTAGCTCCAATCGGCCACAGCTGTCCGCTGGACCCGTGGGTTCTCAAAAGCAGCGGTGGCAGCGCCCCCGCGTCCTCGCTTGATAAGGCGGCCGATGTGCGCGGCCATGTCCTACCGCGGCCTCATGGTCCAGATGAAGTGCCCCGTCGGATCGGCCGTCAAGCGGCTCTTTCCGCCTACAGGGGATCCACCTCCTCCCCTTCTCTCTTTTTTGAATCTTGAGCCGATATTTATGGGAGGGTCAAGAGAAGACCCCAAACCGATCGAGAGTCCGCACGCGTCTTAGCTCTCTGATTTTTATTATTGATTTGAGCCTTAATATAGTCCATTTTATGCATATTTCCGACGAACAATTTCTTAATATTTCGTAGTAACACATGGGTATTTCCTCCTGTACATCTGTAGAAACAACAAAAACTAATGACAAATGCCCTGTATTTGTCCAGCTGGATGTAGAGAGGGCATCACTCTTCTACGACGGGCATGCCCACAGGAGCTTCTTCAACAGTCTGGTGAAGCAAAAGAGCCCGTGCGTTGCAACGGGAGAAGAAAATACCGCACGGCCCTAACACAATAACCATGACTATGAAGATTTTCATAAAATCATTTGAGCCTTCCTTGTATTTTATTTAACAAACCCATTTGAAATAAATTCAAATGAGTTTGAATTTAACTTACGAATATATGTGAAACTTCTTGTCTGGGGATAAGTATAAATCATGGACACCGCAGAAAAAGTTTCATATTTTTCCATGCACCCTAGCCATTTCTTTTTCCATCATTATCTCTTTTACTAATTTCTGTAAATGGCAAAAGAGAGAAAATGGGAAAGAGAGAGCCAGCCAGCTGGGCCAACCGGCCCAGCCGCATCTATAACCCCGATCCCACTCCTCTGCACTCCCCCTCCCAATCCCCAGCGCCGCCACACACGCACACAGAGAGGAGAGGGAGCCCTGCGCGTTGCGCCTCCGCTTCCTCCCGCCGGCGACCAGCACCATGGCACCGCCGCCCTTTGCCGTTGACGGGAGCCCCGCGCGCCACTCCTCTGTTTCCCCTACCGGCGACCAGGCCGCCGCCGCCCTCTAATTCCCCACTCCTCCTGCTTCCTCCCGCCGGCGACCAGCGCCATGTCCGCCGCCGCTCTTTGCCGTTCGCGCCAGACCCCTGCGTGCTGCCTCGCTCTGGTCGGATCGAAGTCTGTGTCTTTCTGTCCTCGCAGCTGAACCAGCGGTGTATCTTTTTCCAGATTAGATCATCATCCATCCATCTTTCCCCTCAGTTTTAATTCCTCTGCCCACACTTGCCTATTGATCCCAGTTGGCTTATTGATTTCTACTTGCAGCCGTATTTAAATTGGTTTATCTGTGCGTAAGGGAGCGATGTGGGATTATATAATAGGTAACCAAACTCTCCTTTGCACAGAATCATGGCTTAGCTCAGTTGGATGCCCCGTTCGCGAGTTTGGCCGAATTTTTTTTGCGTCCTCTCGTCAGCCTGCACGGTCCATTGTTTGCTGAATTTGTTTGATGGGCTGAGGCCCATGCTAGCTGGTTGGTGCGTACGGGGTTTGGTTGGCACAGCAGCGGAAGGAGTTTTCTATGCTTCGAACGACGTACGAGAAAGAAAGTCACGAACGGACGGACGAAAATTGACGCACGGACGGTCGGACCAAAAACGGACGAAATTACGGTGGTAAGAAGCAATAGCCCCTTTATTATTAGGTAGAGATGCGACAATATTTGATCATATGTCAAAGTTTGACTTTTGACATAGATTTATCAAGAATGCCCCCATTATGGATGTGCACAAGTTGATCCAATTTTTTTCTGATCTCATATATATATATATATTCTTCTATATGTCACGTTGTCAGTCAAAGTATTGAAGAAATCCATGGCTTCATCATTAGCCAGAAGTAACAGGCGTATGATGCTACGAAGCTCTTCAAAGTTGTTTTGGAACGGAGTTCCGGATAGAATAATTCGCTTTTTGGTACGAATTTCAGCAAAGGCCTTCCAAATAGCGATATTCGGAAGGCTCTTGCTGAACTTCGTACCAAAAAACTAATTATCCTATCCGGGACTCCGTTCCAAAACAATTTTGGAGAGCTTCGTACCATTATGCGCCTGTTACTTCTGGCTAATGATGAAGCCATGGTTTTCTTGAATCCTTTGACACTAGACAACGTGACATATAGAAGGGTAGATGAGATCAGGAAAAATATGGTCCATTTTCTACACATCCAGAATGGCGCCATTTTGTTAAATCCCTTAAAGGTTAAGAGAATCCCTTGTTTGACATTCATGAGAGAGGCGGTCTGGACATCGGACATTCATGAGAGAGGCGGTCCGGTCCGGTCGCCGGACATGTCATGTGATAGGTAGTATTTTTTTTTTGTTCATAGAAAACTCCGGTAACTCTTCAACGGGGGGGGGGGGGGGACGTCGATCAACCCCCTCTCGCCCGACCAAACCCTAGAAGCATCGAGGCCACCCCAAACCCTAGAAGCGTTGTCGAGGCCACCCCATACCCTGTTGTGATATTAGCTAGAGGTCTATGTTTGCCACTAATATATCCATCTCTCATGTTTGTATATTGCCATGTTGTAATATTTGCAGAAACTATGGAAAGAGACTTGGAACAAGAACAGTTGTTGGGGGATATAATCCACGGCGGAGGTGATCCCTTGTCGTTTCTCAACGACACGGATGGTACGGAAGGAGAGGATCACGGCTCCGGTGATCCAACAATGGAGGGGGAAGAAGAAGACCATGATGACGGCACCGATGACCGAACGGAGGAGGGAGCTGTTGCAAAGTCCGGCGAGGTATATATATTAATTAAGCATGTGCTGACTAATTGATGCATTAATTGTTTTGGTATGTACATATATTAACGCTTCTTTCTTCTTTTACAGCCCTCCGGATCGAGCCAAACTTCCGTAAAGAGACGAGGCCCGAAGAAAAGGTTGCGCCAGGATGAAAGGTTCACGATCACAGCAATCGCGGACGATGGCCAACCGATTGAACCCAAACGGACGAAGGACGCATTTGTTAATCAGTGCGGAGCTATTGTTAGGGACAACATCCCGATCAGCGTCGAGCAATGGAATAAGAGTAAGGACCACCCTGAAGTTTCTTATGTCCAGGATAGACAGAAAGCTGATCTTTGGACCGCGCTGATGGAAAATTTCACCCTACCGCTAGAGGAGGATCCGAATAAGCCAGTTTGGGAGCCAAAGGTCAAGGCATTTGCTCTTAAGAAGATGGCAGATCTATTCAGGGGCTGGAAGAAAGAGTTGAACCTAAAGTTTGTCCAAAAAGGGAAAACTCCAGAATTCACCGGCCGATATGAGAAGATAAGAGATCAATGGCCCGCATTTGTGGCCTACAAGAATTCGGAGAAGGGTAAGAAAATGTCGGCGACAAACAAGCTGAATGCTTCAAAGAAGCAGTATCACCATCACACGGGGTCAGGTGGCTACTACAAAGCCCGGCCGTTGTGGGACAAAGTTGAGCAAGACCTGCTTGATAAAGGGGTCGAACCATCGACATTGCACTAGCAAGACCGTGCAAGGACTTGGTTCTTCGGGGTTGGGGGAACTTTGGACCCAGAAACAGGGGAGTGTCGTTGGACGGACGAGCAACTTGCAATACCCGTCACGAAGCTACAGCACTATATCAACGCAGCGCAGGAAGGGACGTTCGTTCTCGACAGAGAGAAGGACGAGCTGACTGAGGCCCTCGGGAATCTTGAGCACCCTGGACGAACACGAGGCACACCAGGCTCCAAACCGTGGAAGATTGGGTTTTCTGAGAGCGGTGGTTACAGAAGCCGAGAGAGAAAGAGGAAAGCGGAAGCAAGCGAAATGCAGAAGCTCACTGCAAGAATAGCAAAGCTAGAGGAACTTTAGAGCCAGCGAGCTACCGGTCCACCATCTCAGCTGCACGAAGCTAACCCAAAAGCTACCCCACCATCTCAGCGGAGAAGCAGTGTGGCTTCCACGGAGCCCGTTCAGCCTGATTTCACGGCTCCTCGCTGCCCCGTGGATACTATCACGGAGGCTCAACATTGCGAGCTAATGACGAAATGGCAGAACCTGACTTTGAAGGCGGTTGTTGGCTCTATTGCACCTCCTCAAGCTGACGGAACTTTTCACTGCCGTCCGATTCCACATGGCTATGTTGTTGTGACGGTGGATGAAATAATGCAGGGATTTGAGGACCTGCTGCTTGACCACCCTACAGGTGAAGGGGAGAATCATCTGGTTTATACTTTGAGGAGTACCTGTCTGTGGAGGAAGGAGCACATAGCGCTTCCAAACTGGACGCCTCCGGCGAGTGATCAGGGCACTCCGCCTCCTCCTCCGCCTCCTCCTCCGGCGAGTGATCAGGGCACTCCGCCTTCTCCTCCGCCTCCTCCGACGCGTGACGGCACTCCGCCTCCTCCTCCACCTCCTCCGACGAGCACTCCGCCTCCTCCTCCGCCTCCTCCTCCGGCGCGTGAGGGCACTCCGGCTCCTCCTCTGCCTCCTCCGGCGCGTCAGGGCACTCAGCCTCCTCCTTCGCCTCCTCTGGCGTGTCAGCAACAGCAGAAGAGAGCCGCCGCAGTTCCGGCAGCTAGCAGTACAAGAGGTGGTGGGAAAAAAATACAAATATGGTCCAAGCCTCAAGGATCCTCCAAAGTTACCGTATGAGAGGACTGACGAGGAAAACAAGGATATCAGTGATGCCGAAGTGCGGGCCCATTTTCAACGGAAAGTTCCGCCTCCAAAGGAAGAGATAGATCCGGTAAAGGCCAAACGCACTCAGGAGGCCCTTCGGCGACCGCCTCGCCTGCGCCGCTATCAAACTTTGACCGCATTATTGGAAAGACATATAACGAAGCTATGAGTCGGTCGAGAAGTAGCAGTAGTGGTGCAAGAGTTGGGAAAACAATCCCCCAGCTCGGCGAACAGGAAAAGCTATCGTGCCCCCCGCTCAAGGTGTTTACCGATACCCCGGGGGTAGCGGCCGTTGCTCCTGGTTTCAAACCTGGTGACTACCTAAGCGATGATGTACTGTTCGAATCCGCTGAGGTAGAAATCTTTAAATACGAGCACGGGAAGCGTCTCGTCAGAAGTAAAGATGATGAACTGAATCTATCAACGATGATGCGAAGATTGCATAAATTGTACTTGGATTCCTGCAAGGATGGGACAGGCAGTATCTTGGTGGGAATTAAGGATGCTCACGACTTCATTGGAGACGACTTTTTCTACGTTGAATTTGACGAATTCTTTCAGTATACAATCAAAAAGCCCTCGACAAAAGTCTCATCGCTTGTTAATGTCTGTAAGTATTATTTCTGTAATTAAGTCTCTAGCGATTAACTCGTTCATTGCATGTATATAATTATATCCTCACTATATTATGCAGATTGAAGATCATCGAATTCAAACCAAATCAAATCTATGACATTGGGTTCTTTAACCCAAATGTCATAAATGAATATATGGTACAAAAGAGAGCCCGGGAGACTGAGGAAGTCTTGCTAAGGTCGTTCCTTCGTCACCAAAACAAAAGGAAAATACTCTTTCCCTACAACTTCAAGTGAGTGTTACTGTCGTCTGCATATTCTGTTTCGCTTACTCGAGGTTAAGTGTAATTGACGAGTTATGCGCGCGCGCAGCTTCCACTTTATTCTGCTAGTCATTACGCTTGACGAGGGAGCAGTATCTGTCCTGGACTCAAAACGTAAAGATTTTACGGAGTTTGCAAACATGATCGAAATGCTCCAGAAGTAAGTTCAATCATTATCGGACTATATCGGCAACTTTCGTTCATTTCCTGATATCAAGTAATCATTTTCTTTGCCGGGCAGGGTTTGGAAAAAGTTCATCAAGCAGGTTAAGGGTGAATGGAGACCGGAGCTGCGAATTACACAACCCAAAGTAAGTAGTACTAGCTAGCTAGTTCCGCGCATCTCTCGTTGATTCTAGTTTCAATATCATTATCATGGTTGATTATCATTTTGATTGAACTATATTCTCGTAAAGTGCATGTGGCAGCAACCCGGAAATGATCTCTGTGGATACTATGTCTGCGAGTTCATTCGCCAAGAGGTCACTGGGAGGGGCATGACTACACAAGATTTTGAAGTACGTAAACAATATTGACAATTTTATTTTATCACAATCAATTGTGTTGATTTCATTCATATATATATATTGACCCCCCTTCTTTAAATTAGACCTGGTGGAAGTGGGATGTACTCCTACCAGAGGATCGCCTACGCACAATACAAGAGGAGTTGGCGGGATTCTTTGTTGACCACATCTTTCCTAAAGACGGAGAATGCTATCGGGATATGCAAATTTATGAATAGATATATGTATCGACGTGTACTATATGTAATAGTTTCAGATAGATATACGAAAACTTGTTGTTCGACCAAGCACCGAGAAAGAGAGGTCACTTCTCCCTATATATGTTCATGATCACGATGTTGTGTAATTAATGGTTCCTTCATTTGCTTACTAGCTAGCGTCGAGTACGTTCTCTCTGTATGTAGTAGCTACCGTCAACCAAGCACGGAGAAAGAGAGGTCTGTCCTCCTGGACTAGTCGGTGCGGCGAACGGTGGCGACGAGCCCGCTCGGATACAAGGCAGGGAGAGAGAGAGCAAGAGGAAAGGGGAGAGTGCGGGGGGGGGAGGGTTCGAGAGGATGGCGGGGTGGGCTTATCCATTGGGGGAGTCGCGGGATGGCCGACACGCAAACCCCTAAACCCTCCAAAACCCCTAAACCCCCCCCTTTAAAAAAAACAAAAACCCCAGCTCCTGCCAAATGCTGACGCGTGGATACCTTTTGGTCCCGGTTGGTATTACGAACCGGGACCAAAGGTCCTCCTGCCTGGGCGCCCCGCAGCGTCCACGTGGACCCCCTTCTGTCCCGGTTCGTAAGAGAACCGGGACTAAAGGTTTTGGGCTTTAGTCCCGACCCTTTAGTCCCGGTTCCAGAACTGGGGCTAATGGGCCTCTGGAACCGGGACAAATGGGCATTTTTCTACCAGTGAGCCCATCTAGATCTCCACAATTAACAAACAAAAAGAAAATGCTAGAAATTCATTTGCTGCTAAAAATAATTAAAAACAATGTGATGTTGCTTTCCAACCAGGCAACCCATTAATTCCCCTGCTTTTTCTGAATGCAATTAACAAACAAAAAGAAAATGCTAGAAATTCATTAGGTCTCTGTTTTCATTTATGAATTTATGATGTTGCATCCCTTGGTCATCCTGTCATTCACCGTTTGGGTTTAGAATGTGCAACAAACAAACTTCCCCTGCTTTTTCTGAAGCATCGGAGGATATGTTCTCGGTTTTACTAAGTTGATCAAAATTACTGTCATTCCATCTGAATAACCCTCTTGTGTGTATCTACTCTGCGTCGCAGTTCTTCTACCTGTACATTCTTCTAGCCCCACAGAATCCAAGCATGTTTCCAAGTTGCCCGTGCAAGCACCAAGGTCTCAGTTGCATCTTTGATCCTGCCAGTGAGGGCTATGTCATCAACCCACAAGTCAGTTCTTGCTAGCGAGTAAGGGAGGGCTTCCAGGTAGGCTCTCTGTTTCCGATGGCACGACTGATGTTACATTCCTTACCCTTCAGCTTCAGGGTCTGGTTTCATTATGTGCATTGAACTGATTTCTCTGGTTATGTATTCGCGAAACAATCCTCGATAGTTGTTGCTGTGGTTGTAAAGGAAGGGCAAAACAAAACCCCTGGAGCTGTCGTTTCTGTTATTATTTCTTTCTTGTTTGTTTGGGTTGCAAGTTGCATCTGCATGTACTGGATGCTATTGTGAGGGGGAAAAGGTGTGTTTAGTTGGAAAAGAAATGAAGGGAAAGTTAATGCAGATTGATAGTTGCAAGTGAAGCAACAATTTATATAAGATCTCAGCAGAAATTTTAATTGGTTGTCCAACACGTATATTTTTCTTGCGAAAAGAATTAAAGAACTAGAGTTGTACCAATGCCTGCCTAACTGAAAATTTTGCAATTCATATGTATTTTAGGGTTTCAGAACCTGAAACCTGGAGCACTTGATTGTTGGCTAGCTTCCTGTTTCCTTCCATGCAGACAACAAAAATCCAGAAAAACTAAAAGCAAACATAGAACTTCATTTTGAATATATAATAGAGTTGCACGGCATGCACAAGAACAGCAGCCCACAAACAAATAATTTTATCATCAAGCATTCCCTGATAGTTACAGCTCGATGCATCGGAATTCTTCAGAACCTGAAACTGACCTGACTAGTAGCTTCTTTACATCCGGTTTAATTAGAACTTCCAGGATATCAACCAATCCTTCTCTCTTTCTCTTCTACTAGGAAAATTGCCCGTGCGTTGCAACGGAAAAAAAAAAAATAGATTTCATCATCATGCAAATGCACATCGACGTGACAGTGCGTACACAAACATTGTATATGATCCTGCCAGGGATCCACCTCTTTGCCCGTTGTCCACCATCACCATGATGCCCCCACAAGACGGTAGGACATGTCAACCTTAGTGGGTGCGCGCCCTACTGGACGCCAAGGGAGGTCGAGAAGGCCCTTGAGGCAACGCATAGGTGCCCAACGTTGTCTTCATCCTCCTACTCCCCCACCCAACAATTGATCAACTGAGGTAGAACCTTCAATGCTTCTCAGCGAAGGAAGGAGATAGGAGAAGGCCTTCGCTCCCTTCTCTCTCCCGTGAAAGGCGAAAAGGGAGGCGACACTTTCCCCCAACTCTCCGCCGGCAAGGCCGTGCGTCCCCTCTTCCTCCATCTACTGCTTCGGCGGCGGGAGGAAGGGGGGACCCCGGTCCTCTGTTCCGGCTGTGTAGATAGGGTTAGGGCTAGTTTGTCTTGTGGCGGCGTTTCGGTGGTTGCAGCGGCGGCGCGGAGAATAAGTGATCCCCGAATCCAGCACCACCTCGACGACGTCCATGGCGGCGGCGTGGAGGAGAACGTGGGATGTGTCTTCTGCCGCCCCTCGGATTCGGTGGATTTAGGGTATCCTGGTGCTGTTGCGGAGGCGGCGGCGGCAACACCTCTGGAATTTTGGTTTTCGCCGTGTGTGTCCTAACCTATGTATATATATTTGTCTTCCAGTTTTCATGTCTTGGTAATCAATCAGTGTGAGTTCGTGAGGGAGACAAGCAGAGCCAAATCCTACCTTATAACAAAAATATCTAGCAGCAAATCCGGTAACATGTGCATATAGGTTCGGAGAACAAACACATGTGTGCACGCTAACACGTCCGTGTGATTTACCAGTCCGCATACATGCACAGTGACATGTTGTAACACATTATCTTGCAAAGTTTCACGCGTCGCTCACAGAGCCGTAATCTTCCAAGATTTCTCCTCCATGAGAGCTCGTCCATCTCTATACCCGTCGTGAAGCGAACCTTGCAAGTTTCACGCATCGCCCACAGAGCCGTAATCTCACCAGATTTCTCTTCCATGAGAGCTCATCCATCTCTCTGCCCGAGATTGATTCTCTAGATTCTTTTCGTAATTATTATATTGTTTGTTTTATTTTATTTGCATTGCATCATGTCATCAGGATTTAATTTGAAATGAGGTTGTTTAAAACCTGCACTTGAATTTTATCAAATTGCCAACTCAAAATAAATTCAAATAAATAAATTGCATTTGATCTATTTAAATTGAGAAATTTCACATGGTGAACTCTCTTCTATACCTACTGATAAAGGGAACAATTTCTAGAGAGTTATTAACAAACCACATAAAAGGTTTCATCTTTTTTGTTAGCCTTCACCCATTTATTTCCTATGCTTAATTTTTTTTTGAGGTGTCCTATGCTTAAATGAAAAAAGAGAGACAGGAGCAGGGCACAGCCAGCCCGGCCTGCTCCCCACGGCCATTAAGGCCCAGCCGCCCCCACTATAAGCCTAAACTAAAACCTAATCCCACACAGTTTCTCTACCTCCCATCGGTCCCTTGACGCAGCTCATCACCGCCGTCGCCACACACGAACGCACGCAAGCGCTCGCGTCCGTGCCCCTCGCCAGCGCCTGCCTCTAGCCCCGCCGGCTGCCCCACGGGTCTCCCCTCGGCCTCCTCTTCCCAAACCTTCCCCGGCCAAAGTCGCCCGCGAGCGCCATGGGCGTCGCTCGCGTCTGAGCGTCCTCCAGCGACTCCTCGCCTAGCTCCGCCGCGCTCGTGCAGGGCCTTCCATATCTTCAGGCGGCGCTGATGCTTCAATAGGCTGCTCCGCTAGGTGTTAGTGTATCTCTGCTCCTGATTGGAGGTATATCAGTATATGCATGTGTGATCTTCCTCGGAGATATTTTTCGATTGGTGATGCATACATGCGGCAGGTCTCGACGTCCCTTTTTTTGCCTTGGTTGTTTGATTCTGTGACTCGAGAACATATACAAGTTGTTAGGATTTGATGTAATAGAGCAGGGTGGGACTATTTGTTACAGCCAAATTTTTAACACAATGGATCGATAGGCTGGACTGGACGGGCTGCATCAAATTGGTTTAGTTGGGCCGTGCCCAAATGAACGATAAAGCCCAACCGTGCCCAAATGAACGATAAAGCCCAACAGGTAGCTTCTTTCGATTCGGTTCAAATCTATCGATTGAACTGACGTACGAAACCCTTTTGGAGGACGGACCGAAAACGGACGAAAATTAGGGAGGAAGAAGCGATAACCCTTTTATTAGTAGGTATAGATATAGATATAGATATAGATGATCGATACACGTAGACAGTATAACAAAACCAATGTGGGTTCTGAATCAGTACGGCAACTAACAAACCCAATGCGTCCCCCAGTTTACTTGCGCCGGTCACCCTGTCAACACGTAACGCTTGCAATGGCTTCCTAATTTGCTAGTCACATGAGGAGGTAGAACAACTGACAACACACAGTAACAACAAACCAATGTGTGTTCTGAATCACTGCTGGTGCGGCAGGTCCTTGTGATGCAAAGAGCCTATATACATTCAGGCAAAATAAACCACGGCTACTACAAACAGATTTAGAAGAGAAACGAAACCAGGGGGGGGGGGGGGGGGGGGGGGGGGGGGGGGGGGGGGGGGGGGGGGGGGGGGGGGGGGGGGGGGGGGGGGGGGGGGGGGGGGGGGGGGGGGGGGGGGGGGGGGGGGGGGGGGGGGGGGGGGGGGGGGGGGGGGGGGGGGGGGGGGGGGGGGGGGGGGGGGGGGGGGGGGGGGGGGGGGGGGGGGGGGGGGGGGGGGGGGGGGGGGGGGGGGGGGGGGGGGGGGGGGGGGGGGGGGGGGGGGGGGGGGGGGGGGGGGGGGGGGGGGGGGGGGGGGGGGGGGGGGGGGGGGGGGGGGGGGGGGGGGGGGGGGGGGGGGGGGGGGGGGGGGGGGGGGGGGGGGGGGGGGGGGGGGGGGGGGGGGGGGGGGGGGGGGGGGGGGGGGGGGGGGGGGGGGGGGGGGGGGGGGGGGGGGGGGGGGGGGGGGGGGGGGGGGGGGGGGGGGGGGGGGGGGGGGGGGGGGGGGGGGGGGGGGGGGGGGGGGGGGGGGGGGGGGGGGGGGGGGGGGGGGGGGGGGGGGGGGGGGGGGGGGGGGGGGGGGGGGGGGGGGGGGGGGGGGGGGGGGGGGGGGGGGGGGGGGGGGGGGGGGGGGGGGGGGGGGGGGGGGGGGGGGGGGGGGGGGGGGGGGGGGGGGGGGGGGGGGGGGGGGGGGGGGGGGGGGGGGGGGGGGGGGGGGGGGGGGGGGGGGGGGGGGGGGGGGGGGGGGGGGGGGGGGGGGGGGGGGGGGGGGGGGGGGGGGGGGGGGGGGGGGGGGGGGGGGGGGGGGGGGGGGGGGGGGGGGGGGGGGGGGGGGGGGGGGGGGGGGGGGGGGGGGGGGGGGGGGGGGGGGGGGGGGGGGGGGGGGGGGGGGGGGGGGGGGGGGGGGGGGGGGGGGGGGGGGGGGGGGGGGGGGGGGGGGGGGGGGGGGGGGGGGGGGGGGGGGGGGGGGGGGGGGGGGGGGGGGGGGGGGGCTAGCTAACTTATAGATACATGCATACAGGCCAAATTAAATAACCATGGCTAGTGCAGTACTACAAACAAAAGAAAACGGGGAGCAAGCTACATCTCTGTTCCAACTTTGGTGTACCTGACTGATATGTATCCACTAGTCCAGCTAAGTTGTAAACTGTACGCCGTTCCCGGCCGGCGTGTGAGCAGAACCATGTTGTTGTTGCCTCCTTAACTTGTCACTCCTTCCTCTCCAAGAGTCATGGAGAGGTCATTTTGGTCTTGGTTGTCTTCTAAGTATATCCTACACATCTTCAGACTCTGTTTCAGACCGTGACGACTCCTGCCAGCAAAACGAAACAGTGGCAAGTGCATATTCAGGCTCTAGCGTAGAAGCTTGTGGCAAGTGACCACTACTGCCGGCGAAGGGCGTGCTTGCCGGCGATCTGCCAGTGAACCAGCTCATCACCGAGTTGGGGTGACTAGGCCAGAAACAGGCCGTGCATCTGTTCAACCTAGAGGGAAAGATCAGGCTACACGTTCCCATGATCCTCCGGTAGGCAGTTCCGTGCAGCATGAGAACCATGAAGACTGTGATGCAGTTGTTCCTCGGAGACACGGCGCGGAGCATCTGCGAGAGCACCTCACCGCTAAATTCCTAACATCTCTCAGGCCCATTATTTACAAACTGTTTGAAAAGAAGGGTACTATACTCGTGTCCAATATTTGTCAATTTTCTCTCTCGTATAGTACTCACAAGTCAATCTCTCGTATAGTACACCAGCCACCCCGACTCGACGTCGACCATGGTGTCCCTCGCACGGCTACCTCGACCATGGCTATACCACCCTACGCTCTTAGCTAGATCGACATCGGCACAATGGGCTACCGCCTTGCTTGAGCAATCTCGTCGGTTTCCACTCCAGCCATGACTTCCGCGATGCATCGTCCATTACGACTGTGGTGGGATGTCCGTCGGTTTTATCTTTAGATTTTTCTCCAGTCTCACCGTCTGCGTCGCTACCGTTGTGACTGCGGAAGGATGTTGAGTATCGTGATTAGTTAGAAAATATAGGATATAGTAGGATTTATTCTACGTTGCCTTGTACTCCAAATTGATCATGTACTCATATATATACGCCCACGAGGCTCAAGTAATACAACAATCAACAATTCCACCAATCTCCCTCTCTATTCCTTCGACACCATGCATTCTAGACTCAACTGCTCCCCGGCAAAAAAAGAAATGAAAAAAAACTTTAGAGTGCTCCCCCATAAAAGGGGAAAAGAAAAAGAAACCCTCAACTGCTGACAACACGAAAGACTTGACTGGGGGGTGTGTGTGTGTGGGCGCTACTTGGGTTGTTAAGAGATTCGCCTTCTCCTTTTCAAAAGGGGGGGGGGGGGGGGGGGGAAAAAAAAAAAAGAGATTGGCCTTCTTGTCTGTTTGACAGGATGCATGGAGTTGCAATTCGGCAGTGAATCATTGACGAAGGACTAGATTACAGATTATCTTTAGACAGGTTGCCTGCCGCATGCGAGACGGAAACAATCGTCACGAATCATTGTCACGAATGTTTCCAGTTAATATCCGCGTCATGACGGGAACAATTGCATCATTGACCGAATAACTACCTAGTCGTCGTTATAGTACTATACAATCGACGCGCCAAACTTTCGGCCCGTCAAACCGTCAACGGGCGCGCGCGGGCTGGTTCGGCGGCGACGACGCGCGTCGGTCGCGGGCGCGCGCGGGTGACACGGGGAGGAGAAAGGAGGGAGATGGCTGGGAGTGGGCTGGGCCGCACTGTGGACTTCGGCCCAGTCCACAGTAGCTTTTCTTTTTTTCTTCTTTTTCTTTTCTGTTTTTGTTTTTCAGAGAGGGTTTGCAATAAAAATGAGCTGCCAAATGCTTTTTTGTAAAATGTGGGAATTGACCACAAAAATACATAGCAATATACTGCACTGCCACAAAAAGTTTGGAGGCCATTTGAATCCAATTGAATTTTTACATAAATGGAAAGGCATTTAAAATGCTGTTTTGCACTGTATAAACTGCCATAATCCACATTTAGCTTGATGGTGATGTTATTTTTCTGAACAAGAATTTGTTTTGGAATATTTGCTACAACATGAACTCTTCTTCCTCCATATTGTTGTCGCTCGTCTACCCGAGCCGCGCTGCCCCTCGTGCCGCTGCCACTCGCTCACCCTAGCCGCGCCGCCCCTCCATCCCTTCCTCTTCGTCCAGCACCAGCTCATCACCAGCGTCGCCGTCATGTTCCCCAACCACTTCATCTACTCCGACAACCGTGGGCGACATCTGGCGCCGCAACCGTCGTCGAGGCCTCCTCTGTCGCCCCCTCCGGCATGGCGTATAACTCGTGCTGGTCCCCGTCTACGAATGCCCGTTGCTGGCAACACAGAGTGTGCCTTCGTCCACGACGTGTCCTCGGGCCGGGGCAAGCCTGGTGAGGCGCCTCGTCAACATCAACATCGTCCGTTTATGCATGCCCCGTGTTGGCATCACCCATGCGTGCCTTCGCCCATGACGTGTCCTCGGGCTTGGCAAACCCGGTGCGACGCCTCGTTAACACCATCTTCTTCTCGGCACACCTCTACCTCGACACCACTGCGCCCATGGCTAACTGCCTTGCTGAGCAACCTCGTCGGTTTCCACTGCAGCCATGACTTCCGCGATGCATCGACCGTTACGACTGTGGGGGGATGTCCGTCGGTTTACCTTCGGATTTTTCTCCAGTCTCACCGTCTGCGTTGCTACTGTTGTGACTGCGGGAGAATGTTGAGTATCGTGATTAGTTAGACAATATACGATATAGTAGGATTTATTCTACTTTGTCTTGTACTTCAAATTGATCATGTACTCCTATATATACGCCCACAAGGCTCAAAGTATTACAACAATCAACAATTCCACCAATCTCCCTCTATATTCCTTCTACACCATGCATTCTAGACTCAACTGCTCTACGGCAAAAAAAGAAATGAAGTTTTGCTCCCCCGATAAAAGGGGGAAAGAAAAAGAAACCCTCAACTGCTGACAACACGAAAGACTTGACTGGTGTGTGTGTGTGTGTGTGGGGGGGCGCTACTTTGGTTGTCAAGAGATTCGCCTTCTTGTCTGTTTGAAAGGATGAATGGAGTTGCAATTCGGCAGTGAATCATTGACGGAGGACTTGGTTACAGATTATCTTCAGACAGGTTGCCTGCCGCATGCGAGACGGAAACAATCGTCACGAATCATTGTCACGAATATTTCCAGTTAATTTCCGTGTAATGACGGGAACAATTGCATCCATTGACCGAATAACTACCTAGTCGTCGATATAGTACTCCTATACAATCGACGCGTCAAACCTGGAAAGCAACATATATCGCTTCGGCGTCCTAATGATGGAGTTGCTCGCCAGAAAGAAACCATATTTGCAACGGTCATCTAGAAGAAAGCCTGGTCACTCATTTCACCGCTCTACTTGCAACAAGCGACCTAGTCAGGCTGTGTCGTGAAGAGGAAGGCAAAGAAGCTGAATAGGTGGTAGTCTGGCGGAGAGATGTTTCTGTGCGCAAATTCGCAGGGGCACGCGAGTGCGGGGGCACGCTCCTGTCAAGTCCATCCGCTCGATTTACCTCACCATTCGCGAATTAGTTGGATCCCTCATGAGGGCACAGTAAGTATTAAGTTTCAACGGTGAAACTTACCCTTTTTGCATCTAAAACTGCAATGTTTGAACAAGTTTCAGAGATATTATTTTAAGCAATTTTTATTGTCGGTCGTAGACACAAAATAATTGATTTTTATCGCTCGCTCATACTAAGTTTCGACACTAAAAATTAAAATATATTTTCAAAACTTGTCAAATATTCAAAATAGATTTTATTTGAAAGAGCTGGTCACGAGAAATACGAATATGAAAACATAACTTAATTTAAAATTTTCATTTAAAAGATATAGATGTTTGAAAATCGGAAGCCAAAATAAAAAACCGGCACCAGGCACTTGGGTGCCCCCTCATTTGCGTGCCCTAACTTATCGTCTAGTTCGTGTGGACGGGTCCATTGGAAGACTTTATTTCAAGAGAATCAACAACCATATTTCCAAGTTTTAAAAAAATTCTGTCAAAACTTATACATATTCGTGACGGATCTGTGAACTTTCATTTTTCTTTTTGAGGGATTGTAAACTTTGGTTCAAAAATGATTTGCAAGCTGCACAAAAATAAAACAAAATCCCGGAGCAGCAACAAAAAAGGCCCATTTTCATGTACGTATTTGAATTTTTTTTATGCCACGTATGGAAGTATAATGTCATGAAAATTTTATGGAATATGTTATATATGTATTTGTGAATGTAATAGAATTTTGTTTCTTTATGGATCCGACAACAGCAGCGCGTACATATCGGTTCCTTCCTATAGGTGTTGCTTTTGGAGAATCTTTCTCGTAATCCCTGTGTTGTCAAGAGATGGTTGGGGCCGATGGTCGTTCTTGTACTTTGCCGATGTTGTTTGATCGATTCTAGGTTTTTCCTTTATCCTTGGTCTAGGCATAGCTTTAATCTTCTACTAGGTAGGAAGTGCGGCTTGCCGCACCGGCAGCACCCGCTGCCGGGTATAGTCATATCCAATCCGATTATACAGTCATTGATGCATTGCAAATATAAAAAATAGCATAATGTAGTTGTGTTTATCAATCTAATATATCAAGTTTATATCATACACATTCAGTACATAGCAATTGGTCCAGGAAACAACAAAAGGCTTGAGTCCAAAAGCAAGCTATACATATTTAGTACATAGCAGTTGGTCCAGGCAACTACAAAAGCCTTTCAGTGTCACAACCGATACAACCTAAGAATAATTCATACAAAAATGCGAAGCTAATTGTTTTTGGATTCGTCTCTTCATGACTGCAAGTGACCGCAGATTGTTTTTATTGTAGTAATGAATATTACCCGAAATAGGCCGTCACAATCTGACCTTCTGATGGTGCCCTACTCCGTGAGCATGACTGCCTACTCCTATTTCAAGCTAAAGAGAAAGATACACATAATAGCAATTTTCTTCAAATCTTAAAGTGACAATTGGAAATAAAAATGCCAAAAGGACACCTAAAGCTAAAAGAGACAACACAGAACAATCAATTGCTGCAGCATATCAATTAGACACATGAAACAATGGTATCACACCCCGGTAAAGAATTGTTTACCCAACAACTCATCCATATGATATGATTTAACATAACGAAGACATGCCTCCAAGTAACAAAAGAAACTGACCCAATAAAGAGGAAACATGGGCCAGTAAGCATGGTCAACAACACTTTGCGCATCTTCTGCACTTAGCCTCCCTAATGTTGTAAGAACCTTTTCTGGATCAGTATCCTAGTACCGGTGATTTTGTTGAGAAATATATTACCAAATGAACCAACCCATCCTTCCTTGAGCATACAGCCTCTAACGCATGAGCAGTTGGAATGTAGAACCTTAGGTAAACTCATCTTTAAATATCAGTTTAATCTTATATTTAATATTGTGTGCATATTGAATCTTGCAGCAGGCATAGGGAAATGAATGTAGATGCTTCTATAAGGTCTAACATAGACATAATCTTCTCCATGCAAAGAAACTTTAGAAAATCATAAACCACTGAAGAGAAAAGGTTGTTTAGTCAAGACCAGGTCACTCACCGCCGTCATGTAATTTCTTCAAGGAATCAAGCATCAAGGAATAGCGCCATTCTTCTCCTTTCTTTCTTCTCTAAATGAAGTGGCGCTTCACTCATTCTATTGATGGTTCCATGAGGATGGGCACTGAGCTGAATAAGAAAACATTGCATTTTCCAGAGCAAATCAAGCATAAACGAAACAGTAGGGCATAGAAATCAGAGTAACTGCGGCTTGGCGCACCCCTACGGGTGCGGTCATATCCTACCCGCTAACAAAGCAATTGAAAGTGCGGATTGCCAGCCTCTTAACGGGCACAGCCATATCCAACCCGGTAATAGGGCAGCTGGAGCATCATATAGAACATAGAACATACCTACTATGAGGCTTATTTGCACACCTACAATGCTTTTCAATTTCAATGGGACCTCAACCAAAGAGATCATTAAAGCAGAACATAAATAAGCAACTATCTAATAAACATTTATAGCAGAATGAAAATAAATAGGAAACACGATAACTTCCATAGTCATGTCCAAATCAGTTGGATATGCTTGGGATTCGACACGTGTACAGAATAGATTCAGGGCATTGTACGGAGAGCAAAGTTGCTTATAAGTACAGCATAGCATGATACCTGAGGTGACCCAAGAATATCCAGATAACTATGATGCCTCTTGATTTCGACAGGCCGTTGATCAAAATGGTATAGCAATTCATATCAAAGATGTAGTACCACATTCAAATTATAATATCCGAAAGCAACAATCCATGTTACGTCCGAATTAAAACAGTTCAAAGCAGGGTACAAGGTAGGACATGTTTTGTGCTTGATAAGTCTACAGGACAGCACAAAAGTATCAAAGCAAGACATTCATACAAAAGACCAGCGACAATCAGATAGCAACCTACATAAATACATAACAACAGGCAGTGGCATAGCTAATTGTGCAGTCTTCTTGCTGGAAGTATGCAATTTCCAACATCAATCATCAATCAGCGGTGAGTTGCCTGAGGAAATAAACATAAATAATATTAGCGAACAATAGGATCTCATCTAGCAACATGGCAAGCAAAAATACTTACATGCATGTGTGCCCGCTGTTGATGCACCTTGGTGGAGAAGAAAGCTAGCAACATATATAATATCAAGGATTATACTACTACATACATATCACAAAGTTGTCCTAAAGCAAGGACAATTAATATGGATCGGACCGAGTACTAAATTTATAAGCAATGAAAAAACATATAGGACGTGGCTAGCTTTCTTCTCCACCAGCAGGAAACACCTCTAAGGTCCCTATTTCTATGTTCCATAATACAGAGCTATAACATAATTATATTGTGATGCCCCGACTTAATCATGCACTAATCATACATGCAAATGCACACGATCAAGCCTAATGACTCACTTGAAGATATCACAACACAACTCTAAACACAAATAAAAGTCATACAAGCTTTATATTACAAGCCAGAGGGCTCGAATACATTAGCTCGCGAAAAAGCGTTAGCGGAAGCAACAACAGTATCTGAATACAGACATAAAGTTAAACAAGTCTGTCTTAGGAAGGCTGAGCAAAACAGCGACACTGGATCAAAAGGCGCAGGCCTCCTGCCTGGATGCCTCCTATCTACTCCTGGTCGTCGGTGGTCTCCACGTAGTAGTACTCTCCACCGGAGGGGTAGTAGTAGTCGTCGACTGGGGCAGCTGGCTCCGGGGCTCCGTCATCTGATCGCAGCGAATGAGTATGGGGGAAAAAGGGAAGCAAAGCAACCATGAGTACTCATTCAAAGTACTCGCAAGACTTACATCAGATCTAATCTAAGTATGCATCGGTATCAAAGGCGAGGCTCTATCTGTGGACTAGACTGCAGAAATGCCAGAATAGAGAGAAAGGCCTAGCTTATCGAAGACTAGCATCTTCAGCGTCTTGCAGCATTAGAAGAGTGTAGATTAGCACTTAAATATAGTAGCAACAAGTATAACAGTAGCCATGCCTAGAGATCCATCCTCGACTCCCTGCGAGAAAGCGATCCCGGAGCTAACATATTTAAACATCACAAGTTCCGATTCTAGTTGTAGAAGATTGGGATACTTTCTGAGCGTCTTGTTACCGTGGACACGGCTATTCGAATAGATATATTTCCCTGCAGGGGTGCACCAACTTACCCAACACGCTCGATTAACTTTTGCCGGACACACTAATTCGGTCCATGCCCGGCCTCGGCTGATCGACACGTCGTAGCCCTAACTAGGCTCAACAGAGAGGCCAGCACGCCGGTCTAAATCCTAAGCACTCAGGGGTCTTGGGCCCATCGCCCTTTGCACTCCTGCGCGTTGCGTACGCGGCCGGTGAGAAGACCTAGCCCCCTTAATAAAAGCGCAGGCTTTCCCAGTCCAACCCGGCGCGCGCTGCTCAACTGCTGACATCTGGAGAGCTTCGGCTGATACATACGATGCCGAGTGCCCATACTATTTCCGCATGGTGGTTAGTGCGAAAAGACCAGAGGCCTACTCAGATCACATATCCAAACCCGTTAGTGCGTTGGGAGCTCGCGAAAACGAGCAGAGACTCACGATCATGTGACCCCGTCTCATGGACTTATGGCAAGGGCCAGGAATGCCCGGCCGTGCCACATAATTATCTCGCGGGTACCCTCTCGGTCAACCCGACTCCACATTTCTCGCGGGTACCCCTCAGGGCCGACCCGACTTTAATCAGTGACTGAAATAAGTGCATGGTATCCGTGTGTCCAAAACATCAAGGAGGAATCCGAGGAATAACCCTCGTTGGATTCTCACTCGATGTATCCATCAAGGTGAACCCGGAGGAATCACCCTCGATGGGTTCACACTTGAGGGGTTGCACGACATAGGCATCATCGGAGGTGGTGAAAGAGGAATCACCCTCGGTAACCCACAACTGACTAGCTACACTACAGAGACATCATCAGAAGTGATGCATGAGGTATAACCCTCGGCACTCGATGATAGCTCTACAGAGTCGTACAACTTAGGGGGGTTGTGCGGTGATGTACTAGTCTCCGCCCACCGATCGTAACGTTCGGGGCATCAGTAACAAAGCGGGGCAACTAGGACAAGGATGAGGGGCCACAGATGATTCACTAACCAACCTATACTAAGCATTTAGGATAGCAAGAGTGGAATCAACAGCAGTTACAAAAATAGGCTATGCATCAGAATAGGTATTTCGGAACAACAACTGTAGCAATTCTAATGCAAGCATAAGAGAGAAAGAATGGGTGATATAGGCATGTTCAAGGGGGTTTGCTTGCCTAGAAGCTCTGCGGGGAAAGAGGGGTTGTCGGTGGAGTAGCAGTCCTCAGGGGCAGTGTCGGTCTCGGGGTCTATCGGAGAAGAAGAGGGGGAAGAAACAATAAATAAAAGCAAACAATGCAACACAGATGCATGGCATGGCAGTATGCAGTGCTGGGGGTGAACTAATGCAGCACTTCATGTTATAGACGGTGCGGGAAAATATCTGGGGATATTTTCCCGGCTTCGGGCATCTGTCAGACAGATGAACCGGAGGGGAAGGTTTCATGTTTGCATGGTTGTGGGCATGTGACAGGTAAACGGAGGGCGTATTCTGGTTCGTCTTGTTTTTTCTGATCAACTTTCATGTAGAAAACTTTTCGATCCGAGCTACGGTTTATTTTCTACGATTTTTCAAAGTTTTAAACTATTTTCTGAAATTGCTGGAATTAAATTTAAATTTGAAAATAACAGAAAAGGATTTTATTGCGTCAGCATTGGGTCAGCATGACGTCAGCAGTCAACCCAGCTGGTCCAGGTCAAACCTGACCACTGGGACCCACATGTCAGTGACTAAGGGCTAAACAGAGATTAATTAAATTAATTAGAGGTTAATTAGCAAGTGGGACCCCACTGTCAGTGGCTAATTAGTAATTAGATTAATTTTAATTAAGAAATAGTTTAATTAGCGGTGGGGCCCGCCTATCAGTGACTGGGGATGCCCAGTCAGCACGTTGACTGGTCAACCCAGTCAACTGGGGCCCCTGGGTCCCATTGGCAGTGACCTAGGGGTGGGCCCCAGGTGTGCCACGTCGGCGGTGGCCGGCGACTCGTCTCCGGCGACGCCAAAACACGGCGGAGGGCCACTACCCTCGCCGGAAAACGCGTACGGTGCACCGTTCGACACGCGCGAGGTGGCGTTCAAAAGCTGGAGACGTCGCGCATCGCGTGGTGCTACTGGTTGGAGCTGGAACGGCCGGAAACGGCGCCGGCGTTAAGCCGTGGCGGCGGCCGAAGTGCGGCGAGCACGGGTTCGACGTTAGGGAGCTCGGGGAGGCGAGTGGGAGGCTGTGTTGGGGCTGTACGATCTCCAGGAGCTCGGCTACGAGCTTGGCCGTGCATGACAGCGGCTATGGGCACGGCGGCGAGCTCATCGGCGGCGATGCGTACGGCCATGGCGAACGCGATGGCTAAGGCCACGGTAAGAGGCAGGGGAGAGAGAGAACGGTGCGGCTGCTCACCGCGGTCCTGCAGATGTGCAAAGCAGGCTCAGGGGAGGTTCGACGGCGGCGAATTGACGGCGAAGATGACGGTGGCCGAGGAGGAAGAAGAGGTCGTAGGCGAGACTGCGGCGGCTCCCGTCTCCGTTTCGTTGCCGCAGACGGCGTAGCTGAGCACGGCGGAGCTTCTGAGCAAGGTGGCGAGGCGCGAGGCGGTTAGTGGCTGCGGTGGCGATGAGCCATGGCGACGGCGGCGTTCTGGTGCGGGTGAGAGCGGGAGAGTGAAAGCGTGGGAGAAGAAGATGAGCACGGGGGACGGTCCCGAGGCGTGCGGTGGTGTCCTTATCGCCTCCCGCGGCGCTGTAGCGGCGCGGAGCAGCGGGCTGGTTCGGCAGCGACGGCGCACGGCGTCGGTCGTGGGCGCGCGCGGGTGACACGGGGAGGAGAGAGGAGGGAGATGGCTGGGATTGGGCTGGGCCGCACTGTGGACTTAGGCTCAGTCCACAGTAGCTTTTCTTCTTTTCTCCTTTTTCTTTTCTGTTTTTGTTTTTCAGAGAGGGTTTGCAATAAAAATGAGCTACCAAATGTTTTTTTGTAAAATGTGGGAATTGACCACAAAAATACATAGCAATATACTGCACTGCCACAAAAAGTTTGGAGGCCATTTGAATCCAATTGAATTTTTCCATAAATGGAAAGGCATTTAAAATGCCGTTTTGCACTGTATTAATTGCCATAATCCACATTTAGCTTGATGGTGATGTTGTTTTCCTGAACAAGAATTTGTTTTGGAATATTTGCTATAACATGAACTATTTTTCAGCAATTTTAGTGCAACTTTAAATTTCACTTATGATTTGAATTGAATTCAGTGGTGGAATTTGAAATGAGATATTAATCCAATATGATCCAGCATTGCAAATCACAGTGACTTAGCATAATCATTATGGATCACTGTTGCTCATTACACAGGGGTGTTACAATTCTCATTCTCTAAAAGAAATTCTCGTCCCGAGAATTCAGGAGGTAGAAGCGAAAATATCGGGGTATTCTTTCCGAAGACGATCCTCGCGTTCCCAAGTGACTTCATCTTAAGTGTGATTTGGCCACTGCACTTTAAGGAACTTGGTTGTTTTCTGACGGGTCTGACGTTCGGCTTGATCCAGGATCTGGATCGGATGCTCTTTATAAGATAGGTCATCATGCAATTCGAGCAATTCTTGATCCACTGCTCGGTCCGGACCCTTGAAGCAACGGTGAAGTTGCGACACATGAAAGACATCGTGGAGATGAGAGAACTGCGGCGGCAACTTCAATTTATATGCCACATGTCCACGTCCGACGAGAATGCAGAAGGGACCAATGTAGCGAAGAGCTAACTTGCCCTTAATTCCAAAGCGGTGAGTGCCCTTCATAGGAGTGACACGCAGATAAGCTTGCTCACCAGGTTGATAGATCAATCCCTAGTGTTTTCGATCATAATTGCTCTTCTGGAGAGACTGAGCCGCCTTGAGATTTTCTCGGATGATACGGACTTGCTCTTCAGCGTGTTGGATAATATTCGGACCAATGAGCGGTCGTTCCCCAGTTTCTGACCAATTCAGAGGGGTCCGACACTTATGTCCATATAGTACCTCGAAGGGTGCCATCTTCAAGCTAGCTTGATAGCTGTTGTTGTACGAGAATTCGGCATACGGGAGAGATTCCTCCCACTTCTTACCAAATGAAATGACACAAGCATGTAGCATATCTTCAAGCACTTGATTGACTCGTTCAACTTGGCCTTGAGACTGGGGGTGATAAGCTGAGCTCCAGGTTATATGAGTTCCCATAGCTTCTTGGAAACTTGCCCAGAACTTAGAGGTGAAGAGGCTGCCACGGTCTGAACTGATTTCCTTCGGAATACCGTGGAGGGATACAATTCTGGAGATATACAAATCTGCTAACTGACTAGCAGTGATCGTCTCCTTGACTGGCAGAAAATGTGCAACTTTGGAGAGTTGATCAATGACAATAAGAATTGCATCATGACCTTTCTGCGACTTGGGAAGGCCAGTAATGAGGTCCATCTGAACCTTATCCCATTTCCATTCAGGAATAGGAAGCGGTTGCAGAATTCCGGCAGGCTTCTGATGTTCTGCCTTAATGCAACGGCAAACGTCACATTCGGCAACATATCGAGCAATGTCTTGCTTCATTTTAGACCACCAATACCTTTGACGGAGATCACGATACATCTTGGTGCTACCCGGATGAATAGACAGTGGTGTATCATGTGCCTCCTTCATAACTTTGTGGGTCATAAGCTCGAACCGAGGTACTACAATGCGATCTCTGAAATACAAAGTTCCATCTTCAGCAAGCGAGAAATCTCTGGCCTTTTCCAGGACAAGATCTCTTTTCATCTGATCAACTTCAGCATCTTTTGCTTGCATAGACTTAACAGCTTTCTCAAGATCTGGCTGTAAAACAAGGGTATTAAGAGAACCCTGTGGGACGATATGAAGGTTCAACTTGCGAAGTTCCTCATAAAGAAGGGGTTGAGCTCGCTGAACCATGAGGTTGTTACAATAGGACTTGCGGCTCAAGGCATCGGCCATCACATTAGCTTTGCCAGGGGTATATGAAATACCGCAGTCATAGTCTGTAATTGTTTCCAACCATCGTTGTTGGCGGAGATTGAGATCCGGCTGAGTAAACAAATACTTCAGACTTTGGTGATCAGTGTATATCTCACATCGATTACCAAGGAGGTAATGTCGCCATAGCTTCAATGCATATATCACTGCAGCAAGTTCAAGATCATGCACTGGGTAGTTCTCTTCGTGAGGACGCAACTGTCGTGAGGCATAAGCAATCACTCTGCGCTCTTGCATCAGGAAATAGCCTAATCCTTGACGAGAGGCGTCGCAATAAATCACGAAGTCCTTGCGAGAATTCGGAGGAGCAAGCACTGGTGCAGATGTCAGCTTGTCCTTGAGGGTCTGGAAACTTTCCTGACAATTATCTGTCCACTCAAACTTAACGCCTTGGTGAAGCAGATTAGTCAGAGGCTTGGCAATCTTAGAGAAGTTCTCGACAAATCGATGGCAATAGCTTGCGAGTCCGAGAAAACTTGTAACTTGCTTGACATTCTTCGGGGGAGTCCAGTCAAGAATAGCTTGAACTCATTCTGGGTTGACAGCAATGCCATCCTTGGAAATGACATGACCAAGGTAGGTTACTTCAGATAACCAGAATTCACACTTGGAATATTTGACATATAGCTGATGTTCTCGAGCTTTTCCAGAACAAGACGAAGATGTTCAGCATGTTCTTCCTTATTCTTGGAATATACCAGGATATCATCCAGATAAACCACGATGAATTTGTCGAGGTAATCCATGAAGATATAGTTCATCAAGCGGGAGAATGTTGCTGGAGCATTAGTTAAACCAAAGGACATGACGGTGTACTTGTATGAACCATAGCGAGTAACGAAGGCGGTCTTTGAGATATCCTCTTCGCGGACCCGGATCTGATGGTAACCAAACCTCAAGTCGAGTTTAGAGAATACCGATGATCCAACAAGTTGGTCATACAGATCGTTGATCCGAGGAAGCAGATACTTATTCTGAATGGTTGTCTGGTTGATAGGTCGGTAATCTTGGACCAATCGGTTCGTACCATCTTTCTTCTTGACAAAGAGAGAAGGTGCTCCCCAGGCAGAGGAACTTGGACGAATGAAACCTTTACGAAGTGACTTGTTGATTTCCTCCTTCCGCTCAAGGAGTTCATTGATGTCAAATAACAGTGTGAGAAGCATATGATAGCATTGGAAAGAAATGTTTGCAGATAATCCAGCTCTCCGGGTGAATGTGATCACGAGATCCTAGTGTTAGAGTTAGCAAAATCTTTAACTCAAATAGAAGAGAGATCAGAGTCTCAGAGTAAGGAAGAGGAATAAAAGATCTTAAACCCATCCACAGGCGACGTGGGCCCGTAAGCCACACAGCCATGTTAGTAAAACAGTTTTGCAAGGACTAGACTCAACTTCGGCCAAGGAGTTGGAAAGGGGTTCATATAGGCAGTCGGCTCTGATACCAACTTGTGACACCCTGACTTAATCGTGCACTAATCATACACGCAAATGCACACGATCAAGCCTAAGGACTCACTTGAAGATATCACAACACAACTCTAAACACAAATAAAAGTCATACAAGCTTTATATTACAAGCCAGGGGCCTCGAGGGCTCGAATACATAAGCTCACGGACAAGCGTTAGCGGAAGCAACAACAGTATCTGAGTACAGACATAAAGTTAAACAAGTCTGCCTTAAGAAGGCTGAGCAAAACAGCGACACTGGATCGAAAGGCGCAGGCCTCCTGCCCGGGTGCCTCCTATCTACTCCTAGTCGTCGGTGGTCTCCACGTAGTAGTACTCTCCATCGGAGGGGTAGTAGTAGTCGTCGACTGGGCAGCTGGCTCCAGGGCTAAGTCATCTGATCGCAGCGAACTAGTATGGGGGAAAAAGGGAAGCAAAGCAACCGTGAGTACTCATCCAAAGTACTCGCAAGACTTATATCAGATCTAATCTAAGTATGCATCAGTATCAAAGGCGAGGCTGTATCTGTGGACTAGACTGCAGAAATGCCAGAATAGAGAGAAAGGCCTAGCCTATCGAAGACTAGCATCTTCAGCGTCTTGCAGCATTAGAAGAGCGTAGATTAGCACTTAAATATAGTAGCAACAAGTATAACAGTAGCCATGCCCAGAGATCCTTCCTCGACTCCTTGCGAGAAAGCGATCCCGGAGCTAACATATTTAAACATCACAAGTTCCAGTTCTAGTTGTAGAAGATCGAGATACTTTCCGAGCATCCTGTTACCGTGGACACGGCTATTCGAATAGATATACTTCCCTGTAGGGGTGCACCAACTTACTCAACACGCTCGATTAACTCTGGCCGGACACACTTACTCGGTCCATGCCCGGCCTCGGCTGATCGACACGTCGTAGCCCTACCTAGGCTCAACAGAGAGGCCAGCACGCCGGTCTAAATCCTATGCACTCAGGGGTCTTGGGCCCATCGCCCTTTGCACTCCTGCGCATTGCGTATGTGACCGGTGAGCAGATCTGGCCCCCCTAATACAAGCGCAGGCTTTCCCAGTCCAACCCGGCGCGCGCCGCTCAACTGCTGACATCTGGAGAGCTTCGGCTGATACATACGACGCCGAGTGCCCATACTATTCCCGCGTGGTGGTTAGTGCGAAAAGGCCAGAGGCCTACTCAGATCACATATCCAAACCCGTTAGTGCGTTGGGAGCTCGCGGAAACGAGCATAGGCTCATGATCATGTGACCCCGTCGCCCTGTCTCGTGGATTTACGGCAAGGGCCAGGAATGCCCGGCCGTGCCACGTAATTATCTCGTGGGTACCCTCTCGGTCAACCCGACTCCACATTTCTCGCGGGTACCCCTGCTACTTGTAGCTTGCGTTGGTATTATCCCCAAAGAGGAAGGGATGATGCAGCATAGTAGAGGTAAGTATTTCCCTCAATTATGAAACCAAGGTTATCAATCCAGTAGGAGAATCACGCAACACCTCGTTAGCAGTACCTGCACACAAACAACAAACCCTTGTACCCAACGCAAACGAGGGGTTGTCAATCCCTCGGCGGTAATTGCAAGATTAAATTATATGTGATAGATAGATAATTTGAAACAAAAATACAAAATAAAATAAATAAATAAAAAGTGCAGCAAGTATTTTTAGGGTTTTAGTAAATGATAAAGATAGACCCGGGGGCTATAGTTTTCACTAGAGGCCTCTCTCAAGAAAATAGCATACGGTGGGTAGACAAATTACTGTTGGGCAATTGATAGAAAAGCAAATAATCATGACAATATCCAAGGCAATGATCATGTATATAGGCATCACGTCCGAGACAAGTAGACCGACTCCTGCCTGCATCTACTACCATTACTCCACACATCGACTGCTATCCAGCATGCATCTAGTGTATTAAGTACATAAAGAATAGAGTAACGCCTTAAGAACGATGACATGATGTAGACAAGATAAACTCACGTATGAATAAACCCCATCTTTTAATCCTTAATAGCAACGATACATACGTGTCATGTCCCTTTCTGTCACTGGGATTGAGCACCGCAAGATCGAACCCATTACAAAGCACCTCTTTCCATGGCAAGATAAATCAATCTAGTTGGCCAAACCAAATCAATAGATCGGAGAAGAAATACAAGACTATAATAATCATGCATAAAAGAGATCAGAGAAGACTCAAATAATATTCATGAATAATCTGATCATAAACTCACAATTCATCGGATCCCAACAAACACACCGCAAAAAGTGATTACATCGGATAGAACTCCAAGAACATCGAGGAGAACATTGTATTGAAGATCAAAAAGAGAGAAGAAGCCATCTAGCTACTAACTATGGACCCGAAGGTCTGTGGTAAACTACTCACGCATCATCGGAAGGGCAGCAAGGTTGATGTAGAGCCCCTCCGTGATCGATTTCCCCTCCGACAGAGTACCGAAGAAGGACCCCAGATGGGATCTCTCGAGAACAGAAGCTTGCGGTGGCGAAAAAAGTATTTCGTGGACTCCCCAGAGGGTTTCTGATTTTTCTAGAATTTATAGTGGTGGAATTAGGTCAAACGGAGCTCTATGGGCCCCACGAGGTACCAGGGCGCGCTTGCCCCCCCCGGGGGGGGGGGGGGGGGGGGGGGGGGGGGGGGGGGGGGGGGGGGGGGGGGGGGGGGGGGGGGGGGGGGGGGGGGGGGGGGGGGGGGGGGGGGGGGGGGGGGGGGGGGGGGGGGGGGGGGGGGGGGGGGGGGGGGGGGGGGGGGGGGGGGGGGGGGGGGGGGGGGGGGGGGGGGGGGGGGGGGGGGGGGGGGATTGCTATAAATGTATATAAAAACATCCAAGATTGATAATATAACAGTATGGAACAATAAAAAATTATACATACGTTGGAGACGTATCAACCCCTCAGGGCCGACCCGACTTTAATCAGTGACTGAAATAAGTGCATAGTATCCGTGTGTCCAAAACATCAAGGAGGAATCCGAGGAATCACCCTCGTTGGATTCTCACTCGATGTATCCATCAAGGTAAACCCGGAGGAATCACCCTCGATGGGTTCACACTTGAGGCGTTGCTCGACATAGGCATCATCGGAGGTGGTGAAAGAGGAATCACCCTCGGTAACCCACAACCGACTAGCTACACTACAGAGACATCATCAGAAGTGATGCATGAGGTATCACCGTCGGCATTCGATGATAGCTCTGCAGAGTCGTACAACTTAGCGGGGTTGTGCGGTGATGTACTGGTCTCCGCCCACTGATCGTAACGATCGGGGCATCAGTAACAAAGCGGGGCAACTAGGACAAGGATGAGGGGCCACAGTTGATTCACTAACCAACATATACTAAGCATTTAGGATAGCAGGAGTGGAATCAACAGCAGTTACAAAAACAAGCTATGCATCAGAATAGGTATTTCAGAACAACAGCTGTAGCAATTCTAATGCAAGCATAAGAGAGAAAGAAGGGGTGATATAGGCATGTTCAAGGGGTTTGCTTGCCTGGAAGTTCTGCGGGGAAAGAGGGGTCGTCGGTGGAGTAGCAGTCCTCAGGGGCAGCGTCGATCTCGGGGTCTATCGGAGAAGAAGAGGGGGTAGAAACAATAAATAAAAGCAAACAATGCAACACAGATGCATGTCATGGCAGTATGCAGTGCTGGGGGTGACCTAATGCAGCACTTCACGTTATATACGGTGCGGGAGAATATCTGGGGATATTTTCCCGGCTTCGGGCATCTGTTAGACAGATGAACCGGAGGGGAAGGTTCCATGTTTGCATGGTTGTGGGCATGTGACAGGTAAACGGAGGGCATATTCGTGTTCGTCTTGTTTTTCTGATCAACTTTCATGTAGAAAACTTTTCGATCCGAGCTACAGTTTATTTTCTACGATTTTTCAAAGTTTTAAACTATTTTCTGAAATTCCTGGAATTATATTTAAATTCAAAAATAACAGAAAAGGATCTTATTGCGTCAGCATTGGGTCAGCATATGTCAGCAGTCAACCCAGCTGGTTCAGGTCCTGGTCCAGGTCAAACCTGACCACTGGGACCCACATGTCAGTGACTAAGGGCTAAACAGAGATTAATTAAATTAATTAGAGGTTAATTAGCAAGTGGGACCCCACTGTCAGTGGCTAATTAGTAATTAGATTAATTTTAATTAAAAATAGTTTAATTAGCGGTGGGGCCCGCCTGTCAGTGACTGGGGTTGCCCAGTCAGCACGTTGACTGGTCAACCCAGTCAACTGGGGCCCCTGGGGCCCATTGGCAGTGACCCAAGGGTGGGCCCCAGGTGTGCCACGTCGGCGGTGGCCGGCGACGCCAAAACACGGCGGAGGGCCACTGCCCTAGCCGGAAAACATGTACGGTGCACCGTTTGACGCGCGCGAGGTGGCGTTCGAAAGCTGGAGACGTCGCGCGTCGCGTGGTGCTACTGGTTGTAGCTGGAACGGCCGGAAACGGCGCCGGCGTTGAGCCGTGGCGGCGGCCGAAGTGCGGCGAGCATGGGTTCGACGTTTGGGAGCTCGGGGAGGTGATTGGGAGGCTGCGTTGGGGCCCTACGAGCTCCAGGAGCTCAGCTACGAGCTTGGCAATGCATGACAGCGGCTATGGCCACGGCGGCGAGCTCATCGGCGGCGATGCGTACGGCCATGGCGAACGCGACGGTTAGGCCACGGTAAGAGGCAGGGGAGAGAGAGGACGGTGCAGCTGCTCACTGCGGTTCTGCAGATGTGCCAAGCGGGCTCGGGGGAGGCTCGACGGCGGCGAATCGACGACGAAGATGACGGCGGCCGAGGAGGAAGAAGAGGTCGTTGGCGAGGCTGCGGCGGCTCCCGTCTCCGGTTCATTGCCGCAGACGGCGTAGCTGAGCACGGCGGAGCTTCTGAGCACGGTGGCGAGGCGCGAGGCGGTCAGTGGCCGCGGTGGCGACGAGCGATGGTGACGGCGGCATTCTGGTGCGGGTGAGAGCGGGAGAGAGAGAGAGAGCGTGGGAGAAGAAGATGAGGACGGGGGACGGTCCTGAGGCGTGCGGTGGCGTCCTTCTCGCCTCCCGAGGCGCTGTAGCGGCGCGGAGCAGCGGGCTGGTTCGGCGGCGACGGCGCGCGGCGTCGGTCACGGGCGCGCGCGGGTGACACGGGGAGGAGAGAGGAGGGAGATGACTGGGAGTGGGCTGGGCTGCACTGTGGACTTAGGCTCAGTCCACAGTAGCTTTTCTTCTTTTCTCCTTTTTCTTTTCTGTTTTTGTTTTTCAGAGAGGGTTTGCAATAAAAATGAGCTGTCAAATGCTTTTTTTTGTAAAATGTGGGAATTGACCACAAAAATACATAGCAATATACTGCACTGCCACAAAAAGTTTGGAGGTCATTTAAATCCAATTGAATTTTTCCATAAATGGAAAGGCATTTAAAATGCCATTTTGCATTGTATTAATTGCCATAATCCACATTTAGCTTGATGGTGATGTTGTTTTCCTGAACAAGAATTTATTTTGGAATATTTGCTACAACATGAACTATTTTTCAGCAATTTTAGTGCAACTTCAAATTTCACTTATGATTTGAATTGAATTCAATGGTGGAATTTGAAATGAGATATTAATCCAATATGATCTAGCATTGCAAATCACAGTGACTTAGCATAATCATTATGGATCACTGTTGCTCATTACACAGGGGTGTTACATATATGTTCCTACATACGTTGATCTATAAATGCGAATGAAGCTAAATCACACACAGTGGATAAGCAACAGATGTTTAATAAGAGATATTTTCATGCTTGCAAGACAAAACAATAAGCGCATAATATACACTACCTTGTTAAATCAGCAATAGTAAAGGAGGCCATCATGGCGTTTTTTCATGGATTATTATATATCAGCGGTTTTTGAAGCAAATAAACATGGTCAAATCTTGGTATTAGTGTACCAAGGCTAGCAAACAGAACCCGTTGATTATTACTGTACTAAGAAGATGTAAGTAAAAGCATCAAGCATATATCACTACACAGACCAGGAATACAGGATAATCAATATTGAGGTTTGTTTTTCAATCCCATAAAATAAACATCTATAACTGACAAAGTCACAAAGGTTCGTATTACTCTCATCCGAAGTGAGTTTCTTCGATCCAGTTTGAAGTTCCAAAACTATACATCATCAACAACATAATATAATTAAAACAGAAATACTTTAAAAATAGATCGTTTCATTATTTATAGGGGCTCAGTTTGGCGTCAATAAATTAGATTAATAGCAGATCAAACACATACTAATAATTTGTTGAAGTGGAATGAAGGTACAATCTGGACCAAAAGGCAAGGGAAAACTATCAGTGTCTAAACTGCAGTAGCATTCATATATAATAATTAGTTCCATAAGCTGAATAAATAAATGCTCTTCTCAGACATGACCGTTGTCAGGATAAGGATCCACTCGACAACTGGCACGCGGTGCAGCAACGGTCGGAAATTGGAACTCTCAATTTCGTCGGGGCACTCAATTTTCTCACGATAGGCAGATCGCACTGGTGAAATCCTAACTCCTCAGCCCAACCTAATTCGTCAGCGACCAGATGAATTGCGTCACTATCGCTAGCAAATTCGTCACCTGTTCCGGAGATTTTCAAAGGCTTCACTCGAAGCGACTGTAGTGTGTATAGGTTTGAGCATCACTTTGGAAATGTGATATATGTTTCACCTAGACCCCCTTTAACAGTATGGTTTTTCTTATGACTCAAATAAGAAGAAAAAAAACTTTGAAAACAAAGTCTTCAAGATTCAAAGTCTTCACATCAATTTCTTCGAAGGCCGCACCAAATTCTTCACTTGAAGAAATACATTTTTAGGGGTCGACTTCCGTGGGTTAATCAAGTCTTCAGGGACTATTTCACCTGTGTACACTCACAAACATATTAGTCCCTTAACCTATTTGTCTTTAATACTCCAAAACCACTAAGGGAGCACTTGATGCACTTACAATCTCCCCCTTTTTGGTGATTGATAACAAATCAGTTACGTTTTCAACTGGAGTAAATAATGGAAGTATAAGAACAGAATGTGAAGACATTGGTTACATGATATAGAGGAACTCCCCCTGAAGATGTGCATATGAAGAATTTGTTTTGGATTGCAAATGCACATGGCAGGTTGAAATTGTGGAGATCTCCCCCTATATCTTGGAATCCAATCATGCATGATCATAAGATATTGAAGAATTTGAATGCATGATGAAAATTGGTGTCTGACGAATTATAACATGTATGCACATATAAATAGTCAGATTCAGCGAGCTCTAGCATACAAATGAAATACAGGATCAGACGTCGAGCAGGGCAGCACCAGGTGGCGCCTACCTGGTGTATGTCGGGCAACTCTGTTGTGCTACAAGTAAGTGAGGACTCAATTCGCTTTGCCTGCTTGTCTGAATTTGGTTACAGATTCATTGTAGAATCTGGTTACATGTCTATCTGAATATTGCTGAGTGCCACTGCTGTCAATCGGAGTAAAGTTTTAGAACCCTGAACTGACCTGACAGCACAGATCCAGACGGTGCAAAGTTTCAGAAACCTGAACATCGACGGAAGAAATAAAGTGACAAGATCCCCTTGTTGCGCTCGAAAAGAAATTAAGAATTTGCAAGTGGAAAAGAAACCAGGAAGGACTACTTGTGTACTGCCCTGTTTTTGCTCTGTTTCAGTTTCAGAACCTGAATTGTTGCTGGGTGGCTTGTTTCTTTTCCATGAATTCGAAGAGCAGCCAAGAAGAAATTAAAGAAGATCTTAATCAACAGTAAGTAACTAATGCTAGGTTTCAAGTCAGAGTTATGTGCAATATGCCAACTCATGGACGCTAGCTAGCTAGCTGCAAGGCCTCCTTATTTGCCCAAGAAACAAACTGACAACTACCATACAAATATACTGTAGTTATGTTCAGGGGTCCGTCTATATGTTTCGACAAATAAATGGATATCAATCATTATGTCATATAATAGTCACAGCCCAACCTGGAGTCAGAATCGGTAGTACCCAAGGTTTTTTCTTTCTTGATCGAATAATATAAATGATACGAAACCCATCATCACTTGAGTACATTATCTAGCTAACTTATAGATACATGCATACAGGCCAAATTAAATAACCATGGCTAGTACAGTACTACAAACAAAAGAAAACGGGGAGCAAGCTACATCTCTGTTCCAACTTTGGTGTACCTTTTTTTTTTTTGCGATTGAACACCAGATCAATTAACAGGCACAGAGTTACAGAGCACCCCAACAAACTGGAGTATTACATCCAGGTCCCTGGAGACCTGTCTCGCTACACACTTCCACGCGGGGAGAAGACGCGCCGCCGCACCGGTACCGCCGCTCCCTCCTGGAGCAGCTGACGCCTTGGATCGAGTCACCGGATAAGACGCGGCCGGGAAGTCGTCCCCCTCGGCTATGGCGAGCCCGCACGGAGAAGCCGCAGAGAGACAGCACCGCAACACCGAAGCCCAGAAACCACCTCCTTCGCCGGAGAGCCAAAGAGGGGAAGATCTGGAGCACATACCTCCTACACAGCACCTCACTAGCCCTGTGACGCCACAGGAGGAGGCGACGCCGCGACGACGACATGACCGGAGGAAGGGAACTCCATCGCGCGCAGGCAACGCCACCGTCTCGTCGGCCGAACGCAGAGAAGCAGAGCTCCCTAGATCCGCAGATCTAGGAGCACCAAAAGCCAGCGGCTCCTCACCATCGACCCAAAGGACGACGGCGTGGAGGGGATGGAGCCCCAGCACCCACTTTCTCCCCGACGGCGCCACCACCTCCTCAGCGCCGACGGCCAGAGAACTACCTAACCCTACCCTATATACAACCAGAACGAAGGGCCGGGGTTCTCCCCCCCTCCCGCCGTCGCCGGAGCGACAGCGGAGGGGAGGAGAACCCAGGATTCGTCGGCGCACGGAGGGGGGAACGAGGTCGCCTTCAGTCGCCGCTCTCTACTGTAGTAGGGAGGGGAACGACCTGATGCGAAGTTCCTGGCGATAGTTTGTGACTTTGTTGTACCTGACTCCGTTCAGCTAAGTTGTGAACTGTACGCCGTTCCCGGCCGGCGTGTGAGCAGAACCATGTTGTTGCCTCCTTAACTTGTCACTCCTTCCTCTCCAAGAGTCATGGCGGGGTCATTTTGGTCTTGGTTGTCTTCTAAGTATATCCTACACATCTTCAGGCTCTGTTTCAGACCATGACCACTCCTGCCAGCAAAACGAAACAGTGGCAAGTGCATATTCAGGCTCTAGCATAGAAGCTAGTGGCAGGTGACCACTCCTGCCAGCGAAGGGCGTGCTTGCCGGCGATCTGCCAGTGAACCAGCTCATCGCTGAGTTGGGGTGATTAGGCCAGAAACAGGCCGTGCATCTGTTCAACCTAGAGGGAAGGATCAGGCTACACGTTCCCATGATCCTCCGGTAGGCGGTTCCGTGCAGCATGAGAACCATGAAGACTGATCTTATCACGCAGCTGTTCCCTTGAGACGTGGCTCGGAGCATCTGCCAGAGCACCTCACCGCCAAATTCCCGACATCTCTCAGGCCCATTATTTACAAACTGTTTGAAAAGAAGGGTACTATACTCTTGTGTCCAATATTTGTCTATTTTCTCAATGTCTTGCCTAGGAAAAATATTCCTGTTTATAAGAGCGTCGTGTGGGTGGCCAATCAATTATTCACCGCCTACCATGACACTACAAAATAAATGAATAATTGAATAGCCCCTGTGATTTGTGAGTTGTGACCAACGCCAACCATACAAACCTGATATATATCATTCTAACAACAAAGGTGGCAAAGATACTATCCTACAAAGCATGCTATGTTAATTGTGCAAGATCAGATGCCATACCAGTTGGGAGAAAAACTGAAAAAAATCATTGTAAAATGCCACAAAAAATCGTTCGTCATTCTCACAACAAATCTTACATACCAATCAACAATTTTTCCATGCACATATACAGTTGAAAGATCTTTACCTTCAGAGGGCTTTGAGTTTTCAGAGCAATTTGTTTTGGATTGGCCTACATGAACCTGATGGAGAATTCCCGTTTGGAAAAACGGCAATCATCCTGTAGCTGAACATCGGCAAGCAGTGCACAAAGAACATTAGGAGCCGTCGAAAGGCAAGGTGCATCAAAGGGCAGGATCGATGCAATTTAGTTGAAGGGTCGATATCAATCTTTCAGTGCATGCAGGCTACACTAGCTTCTTTCCCTGAACATTGAAAATCATTGCATACCTACAGCTACAAGCTACAGGCCATGCCTAATTGCAGGCTGAATATTGAAACTCAATCCCATGCATGCAGTGCATTCTGTTTGAGAACCCGAAACTAAAACCACTACCTTCTTTGCCTTCCCTTGCAGTTTACATCTTCCAGGATATTAATCATTCTCATTCATTCTCTCTCTCAGTTTTCTACTCATGATACACCCACAGTAACCACAAACCAATATTGGGTTCTGAATCACTACTGGTGCAGCAGCAGGTCCTTGTGCTGCAAATTAAGGGCTTCTTGGTTAATTTGCTAATCACAGTACAACGATTGACATCAACCATGAACATATACACAATTCTATGCTCCGTCTTCCTTTACAAGGTCTTTCTCCCCTCCCTGAAGGACGGATTCATTTCACTGTTGAAACCATAAACCAGCATCAGCAATTCAGCAGTAGCAGGTTGAGCGGTAGATGGAGTTTATTCTAGCCAAGTTAACCATGGCTACTACAAACAGATTTAAAAGAGAAACGAAACCAACCATAACATGCTTTGTAGTAAACATGTAGCAACATAACATCATGCAACCACCTTCCTAAGCCAAATTTGTAATTCGGTTGTTGGGTTTCAGAACATGAAGCCTGGACTAGCTTGCTGCTTCCTTCGTTGCACACCATAACAAGAAATTAAGAGCAACAGCTGCCTAACTAAAACACAAGAAGTCAAAAGGCACTAAAAAAATATATTCAGATTCAGCCAGCTCTTGCATACAGATGAAACCCAGGTTCAGCCGTCGAGCAGGGTAGCACCAGGTGGCGCCCGCCTGGCATATGTCGCTCAACCTGGCCATCCGATACACCCACGTCATAAACGCCGTTGTGCCCCAAGTAAGTGAGGGCCAATTTCGCTTTGCCTGCTTGTCTGAATTCGGTTACAGATTCAGTAGTAGAATCTGGTTACATGCCTATCTGAATTTTGTTCGAGTGCGGCTGTTGTCAATTAGTGTAAAATTTCAGAATCCTGAACTGACCTAACAGCACAGGTCCAAAGGGTGTGAAGTTTCAGAACTCTGAACATGGACGAAAGAAATAAAGTGACAAGATCCCCGTGTTGTGCTAAAAAAGAAATTATGAATTTGCAAGTGGAAAAGAAATCAGGAAGTGCTACCTGTGGACTTGCCCTGTCTTAACTCTGTTTCAGTTTCAGAACCTGTAATCTTCTTGCTGGCTGGCTTGTTTCTTTTCCATGAATTCAAAGAGCAGCCAACTATGAATTAAAGAAGAGCAGCCAACTCATGAACGCTAGCTAGCTAGCTACAAGGCCTCCTTAATTTGCTTTCAAGTCACAGTACAAGAAACAAACTGACAGCTACCATACGTATACAGTTCTGTTCCGGACTCCGTCTATGTGTTCCAACAACAAATTGATACCAATCATTCTGTCGTGCAGTCGTAGCTCAACCTGAAGTCAGAATAAAAGATTCTTTCTTTCTTGATTGAATGATCGAAATGAAGGTAGATGCAGTTAATTTCGCTCCTCCCCGCTGTCACCGGCGTCGTCGCCGGCGGCGGCGGGCCTCCCCTGCCAAAGGTAGCGGGTGTGGTGGATGTGTTCTCCCGCTGTTGGCGATCAATCCGGTGGTGCAGCTCACCCAGGCGACGGCTGGTCCGTCGATGTGCTCCCCTGCATGTCTAGCCTGATTGTTTTGGTGCACCGTCGGCCGGTGCGAGGTGGACTTATCCTGTGCGATGGCACCCAAGGCCTTGGTTGTGCGCCGTCCTATGCTACCTCCGTTGTGTGGGGTTGCCCGGGCTCTCGTCGGCAGCGGATCCATGCGTGGTGGGATAACACGGTGTACTGGAGCTGACATCCTTGGCTGATCTGGCCATGCCGCCGGCGGTCAATCTGGTCTAGCCCTCCGTCACCAGCTCGCGATGTGGGTCTACTCTGATGATCACTAATGGGCTACCTACCGACGGCTTGTCCTAGCGAGGTAGCGAGATGCAACCCGAAGACTCCGTTGTGTATTTTGGCAGCTCTTACTCTGGCCAGTTTGCCTTCGACGCTGAGGTGCAATCTATGGATGGTGTCTTGACGCTTAGGGTATGGTTGTGCAGCAGCTGCGATGGGATTTCTAGCCCAGCGCATGTAGCTGCTCGGATTGTGAAAAAGTGGCGGCGATAACACAAGATCGACTTTGATTTGGTGGTGATTCTCGAGTATCCTGTCTTGAGCTCCGGGGTGAAATACCTAGGTAACCCGTTATGTTGTACCTGGCAATGGTGATGTTTTTGCGTCGTAACCTTGTTGAAGGCATTGCTCGGATATGCTCGGACTTGTTCTTCAGGGTGAAAACCTAGAATCTGGCCTTTGACGGTTGGATCCGGTGACGGCGACGCTTGAGCATCGCTCCATTCTTGAAGGCGTTGCTGTTGAAGAACATCGTTGTCCTTGTGATGTCACAAAAAAGCTTAATCCGGGGTCCAAAACATCCTCTAAATCCGGGGTGGTAAGCCGGGCAAGCGCACCTCTTTTCTACAAAAAAGCTTAATCACGTAGCCCTGTTCATCCACTTGGAAAATAAAATCCTTCTTTGCGTCAAACACAATCATAATAACAAACTTGAGTAAAAATATTAGATCGTACCCCAGCACTAAAAAAGACATACAGAGTTTGTGCTAAAAGTGAATGCTTACTGCTTATGTAGTCTGTATATCAGAGCTAATAAAGGGACAACTAAAAGTAAAAAAATAAGGGGCTGGCTTGACCAACAATTGTTCACCCAGCCGGACGCCATCCATGCATTGAATCCTCCTGCCCTCTCTCTTCTCCGACCACCTTTCGCCGCCGACACGGACGCGGTTCATTCAGCATGGTGCACACGTTCTGCATCTCCCCGAGGCACACGGCCTGACCTTGCCGCAGGAACGCACACGACGTGCTAGACAAAATGCCATGGCCACGATGTTTGACCAGCAGTAGCAAAACTTAAGAGTACGAGATGAGGTGGGTCTGTTTTCTGGCCTCCTTGACAAGAAAAGGATAACAAAGGACATCACTGAATCCATCCCTGGGAAATAATTTGATTCTTAACACAGTTTAGATGTGGGCTCGCGGAATTCATATCAGGTGAACCCATAGGCCTGGTTTCAAATTGATATGCAATGCTAAATCTAGTTACAGAAGAGGAGAAAACACTCCACCAAGATGACAGGAAATAGAAGGGAGGACTTTATCCACCGGCCACCATGATATGCGACCTCTGCAGCCTGGAAACTCTATCCTACGTAATCTACAGATACAGATGGGGATCCATGGTTCCTGTCACGGAAAGGGATGACCAGAGGGTAGAAGAACCACTCGTCTGACCTGCTGGGAAGGTGGGAGATGCTAGCCGCACCTCGTCTACCACTTCCCCTAAGATGAGAACATTCTGGAACACAATGCCATTCATTCGTCTCCTGAACTCAATGAAGTAGATTCACAAGAAACATAAGCTTCTCCACCCTTGTATTGCTGGCACTAGTGGCAGGAAATGGTTGTCACCTCCGCAGTCTCAGCTCCTGCTACTTTGTTACCTATTGAACCTATGTTCCCAATGCATCTCATTACGTCAGTGTGCCAACCAGATCCTCCTCTCCACCTCCACCACTGGTAGAAAAAGAGGCTTCCGTCCAGCCCCATTAGTCGCGAAACTGTAGGAACCGCGACTAATGAAATCTTTAGTCGCGGTTCGGCAGACGAACCGCGACCAAAGGCCTGGGCCCAGGGCGCTCGGTGGCCAGCTGGTGCACGTGAGGGGCTTTAGTCGCGGTTGGCCAGGCGAACCGCGACTAAAGGTGCCCAAAGGCCTTTAGTCGCGGTTGGCCAGGCCAACCGCGACTAAAGCTCCTCCCCTATATATACCAGTTCAGCACACTCACTTAGCCATTTGGTGCCACTTCTCTTCACAAGCTTCACAAGGGGGTGTAGGTTTGCTTTTGGTTCCTCTTATGCACACAAGGTGTTTGATGAAATGCCCCAAGAGCGTGAAACAAACATGATATGAAGTGTTGGAGCCACACTTGAGGTTCCTCATTTATTTTTTCCTCCTCGATCGCGGTTAGCAACTTGAACCTTTCATGCATGTGTGTCATTGATAAAATATGCATGTGTGTTGTTCATTGTTTAATTTCTATTGTTTATAGCTAGTTAGTTTAACAAATGCATGATGGTTAATTATATATTTTATATTATAATAATGCAGATGAATCGGCAATGGATGGACGGTAACCGACTCTCCCGCGAGTTCAGTACGGGTTTGAAAGATTTCCTCGTAGTGGCTAATGCGAACAAGCAGAAGAGTTTTGTTATCTGTCCATGTGTTGACTGTAAGAATGAGAAGGGTTACTCTTCC